>CATIWK010325254.1:0-14464 GCA_949634005.1 Mallotus japonicus | reverse complement strand
CTATGTGGAAAATTATTACAACCACACTACAAAATATTTAACTCTCACACATGCCCAAAAGCTCAAGTACACCCAAGAGAATTTCCCTTTAAATTCTCTACTAGTATAGCTAATAGCTTTTAATAGTACACCAAATATTGTTGGTGATTGATATACTTAATAAAGGGAGGAAGAGTCTCTTTTATAACCAACTCCCTCCCTCCTTCCTTTACTTCTAACCAATGTGGGATAACTCACATTTTTAATTTTCATCATATCTCAACAGATGGAGTATAGAATATCTTTTTCCCTTTTTTTTTTTTGTTTCCGCTTCTTTTTTGTATAATTCATTATAGCAAAAATACAAAAGGGTTTTTTTATTTGAGGAAAATTCAAAATAGTTTAAATGATTGAAAAATTTTATTTTTTTATTTTTTTGTAAGGTAGAGGGAGGGGAGGGGATATGAACCTCCACCTCAAAAGGACGTTAACTCCGTGGCTGAAACTATCCAGCCCTAGACGGATTAGCTTCAATTTTTTATGCTTTAATAGCTCGATGCCCCCATGACATGAACCAATGACCTTTCAAAGTCATGGGCCTTCCCTTGATAAAAAATTATCAACTTTAAAATTATAATCAAATACTAACTTTATAAAAAATTGATAGTGTGTTAAGTTATAAAAGTATGTCAGGATAAATTCTGTAGATGTTACAATTTTGCAAATTGTTTGTTGGAAAAAAAAAAAAGGTTTGTTAATTTACTATTGCACATAACGCTAAGCATGATTTTTTGCAATTTGCCTAGAACTTGGGAAAATCAACAAGAAAATAACATTTCTTATTGAAGCAACCATAATTGGTGTGATGGCACATGAATAATCCATAATGTTTTGTTCAATAAAAGTACAAATGGATGCAAGTGGACTCAAACCAAAAGAAAACAACAATAATAACCTAAATTTTTTTTGTGGTTTTGATAGGGGAACCAAGTGCAACCCAAGTGGAAGGAAAAATAATTGAAAATGTACCCAAAAATAATTGACCACTTAATTTAAAGAAAGAATGGAAAAAAAAAAAACAATATCAGAAATAAAATAATCATTTAGATATAGCCATCATTTTCTTGTTGGCCTACCAAAGTATCTTTTATACAAAAGATGGACTCTTAGAGGTATGGGAGGGTGTTATTTCTGTTATTGGGTTGCAATTTTTTTTTTTAGATTTCAACTGGTTTTAATTTCTCATATGAAATATATAGCAGGAGGACCGGATTTGAACTATACTCATTATAAATCTTTACACTTTTTATTATTGGAGCTGTTCGTGGACAATATTAGATTGCTTATATATATATATATATATGCGGGGGATTTTATTTCTGTTATATTTATATATAAAACTATTTTTTTTCTTTCATATATAAATATACAATAAATTTGATATTGTATAAATTGTGTGCAACTCGAAATATTTTGTTTTACCAATAACAATTATTAATGATAATAAACATAACTTTGTATTAAATTTTATACATGAAAATTATATATATATATATATTATTCTGACCACTATCATAAAAAGGAAAGAAAATTTAATTTCAGATAAAATTAGATAATTCGTAACACCTTAACCCTTAAGTCAGCAATATTTTTTTTTTTAAAACTAAGGTCAGCAACATTTCATTACACAAAATTATATTGAATAATGCTAAAGATGGCCAATGAAGCTTGACTCAATTGGTCAAGTGGAAACACCCATGACTCTAAGGTCATGAGTTCAAGTTCTAGAGGTACCGTAATCAAGGCTTGACTCCTTGATGCACCACTAGGTAAAAAATGGTTTAACACTCTATATATAAATATAATAATAATAATAATAATAAATAATATATAATAGATAATATATGATAGATATGAATCATATGATATGATATATATAAAAAAATATATAGAGTGTTTAGGTTGTAATATGTGATGGCTGTTAAAAAAAAGGCTAAAGATGACATATATATATATATAAAAAATGAAGATAAACAAATAATTATAACCCATCAATCTGCATCATGTAATATAGTATTATTGGTCACACTATAATCTAAGACATATTCTTTCTGTCATTGGATAATGAAATTAATCATAAAAATATGCAATTACAATTAATTAATTCTTTCAAAAATCATTATTCATTAGATAGATACAATCAAACACAAATCAATTCCACGATGGATTTACATAAATTAATTATAATACACCAATAACAGACAAAAAAAAAAAAAGTGCCTCGTAACTGTTTGTGGAAATAAAACAGCTGCCAAACGTGCAAGTTAAACTGATTCAGTTATTTCCAATTGGCTGAGATTATGGCGCCTTGTTTCTTCTTTCTTTCTTCACTTTCTTTTTTTTTGGAAATTAATTCTTTCTTCACTTTCACTCCATCCAAAAGCAAGCAACTGTTGTCAGTGTCACCCCTCACTCGCCTTATCCCTTCCATCTCTTTTTTTTTTTTTTGAGAATAATCCCCTTCCATCTCTTTACTTTTTTTTTTTCGAACAAATCTCTTTACTCCTGATGAGCATTCACTCATTGCCATTATCACATGGTACTTCTGACATTAACCCAACATTAAAAAAAGGAATTTCGTTTCTTTCACTTTTTTTTTTTTTTAGTATAAGTTTAAAATAAATGCAAGAAATCTTTTCAAAAATAAATAAATAAATAAATGCAAGAAATATAGATATTAATGGCGCAATGCTTGATTTTAATAATATATCCGCCAAAGAAAGCAACCTATTCTTTTCCAAATCAATAAACTGCTCTGTTTTGCTCTGCTTTTTCTTTTATATACCTTTTGTGGCCTTCCTTCTTCTTCGCTTCATATCTTTCTCTCTCTGACTTCGCATATCTATCTAATTTATCCATTTTAATGGAAGCCATAACCAAATCTTGCGGCCGTCTTGACTTTGGCAAGATGGGTTATGGGTACTTCTTTTCTTTCAATTTTTTTCTTGTTTCTTTCGTTTTCTTAATTGGTTTCCTGTTCACTTTTTCTTTTTAATTTCTTTTACAGATGCAAGCATTACAGGAGGAGATGCAAGATTCGAGCTCCTTGCTGCAATGAGATCTTCTCATGTCGCCATTGTCACAATGAGGCCACGGTATTATTTCTTTAATGCACTCAAAAATCTCTTCTTTTGAACCTTTTTCTTCATCCGGGTGATCTTTTATCTTTCTTTCTTTTCTTTGGTCTAGTTTGTTCAGAAATTGGATCTTTGTTCTTTTATCTTATGTTTTAATTTGTTACATAGAGCACGTTGAAGAACATATATGATCGGCACGAGATCAATCGCTATGATGTCAAGCAAGTCTGTTAATCTGAGTTTGTTTCTGTTCATTCCATTTATATATTAAAAAAATTGTTGGGTTATGAATGGGCAGTAATTAGATAAATGGGGTTTGTGTTGATGTTTCAGGTGATATGTTCAGTTTGTGACACAGAGCAGCCGGTGTGTATGCTTCAAGCTTTTTGATGTAAACATCTTTTGGTTTGATTTCTAGAGCTCTTCTGTTAATTCAAGTCAATTTCACTTTCATTCCAGATTGCTCAAGTGTGCACAAATTGTGGTGTTAATATGGGGGAATATTTCTGCGGGGTCTGCAAATTCTTTGATGATGATGTAATCTTTCCCTGTGAAATTTTTCTACTTTTTGCTGTTTATGACGCTTACTTTGTTGCTGGCAGAAACTTATGAATCTTTTACATTGGAACTAGTTAGTTTGGTGTTTATGATCCTTGGTTAATGTTAGTATAATTTGTGCTGCAGACATATAAAGAGCAGTTTCATTGTGATGAATGTGGAATCTGTAGGTGGGTGAGCTTAGTTTGGGCTAATTTCTTGATAGTTTTCTGTGTCTATGAGTCTAAATTCCTGCATCCTTTTTCCATATAAAACAGAGTTGGTGGCCGTGAGAACTATTTTCACTGCGAAAAGTGCGGTATGCAGCAAGTACCTCATTACTTTGCTATTCTTTTTTGCAGCTTGCAATTCGTGACAATATGATTTGAGTTTCTTCTTGATTGTAAATTGTTGTAATTCTTTTAACATACACGCAGGTGCTTGCTATTCAATAAGCCTGCTCGGTAATCATTCATGTGTGGAGAACTCTATGCGCCACCATTGTCCCATATGTTATGAGGTCTGTGTTTTTTAGCTTTGTCATGTGATCAAGTAAAATTATCAGCAATGTATCAACTACTAACTAAACTACCTCTTATAAATTACTTGTACAGTACTTGTTTGACTCTCTAAAAGAGACTACTGTGATGAAATGTGGGCACACAATCCATTTTGAATGTTACAGTGAGATGATAAAGCGAGACAAGTAATTTTCCATTAGCTAGATTTAGTTTTATTTTAGTGATCATAAAATTCTCACTTGGTTTTAACTTATATTGGTGCACTCCAGATATTGTTGTCCTATATGCTCCAAGTCAGTAATTGACATGTCTAAAGCTTGGAAGCAAATAGATGAGGAGGTAGGCCTACCTTTTAACTTAAGCTCAATGGATAATAGACCATTGTGTTGAAAAATTCTTTTGTTTGTAAGTAATTTCTAAATTGATTGGTAAAACAGCCCTGACTGGTTATCAACTAAAATATTCTCAGATAGAAGCAACTGTCATGCCTGAGGATTACCGCTACAAGAAGGTAGTGATTGACAACTCCTATCCTTCTTGACATATCAAGAATTATGCATCCTAATTTGCCAAGACTTAGAGCGCTTTTGCAAATTCCATCTGTATGCATCATCATGAATGCATATCATTATTTATAATCAGAGGAATGTATCCTATAGTTGAATTAAGACTTGCATCACAAAATTGTTTGAAGTATTTTTCATTGGAAACAACTGTGATATGCAGGTTTGGATTCTATGCAATGACTGCAATGACACAACAGAAGTGTATTTCCACATAATTGGGCAGAAATGCAGCCACTGCAAATCATACAACACTCGCACAATTGCGCCTCCAGTTTTTCCTCAATGACTTGAGTTAAATGGAAGAATACGCATGAGAAACTTGCATCCAAATTATAATATTATAATACAAAGAAGGTTCATTTAATTTCAAATTCAATCACTATTAATGATGATTTATTAGTAAAAATTGAGTTTGTATCAATTACAAATATGATTCAGATATAGCATTGCTATTTATGCCTCAATTTTATTTTCCAGGTTATTTTTCCTCAAATTTACAGAGTTAAAAAACCTATCTATGTTGTCAAGTATCTGAGTCAATGGAAATGTAATATACACAGCAATTCATAAGAATGTTGTTAGGCTTATGCTATAGTAAAAATTGTGCCTCTCTGATGCTATCAATTAACTGATTTGCTGAAAGCTTTTGTTTTCCAAATTGAAATTGCAAAGCAATTTTTTGATTATTTACAAAGATTATCAATCAATCACCAAGAGTCTATCCTAATTCTTAGCGGAGATTTCGTTAAAAAAAAAAAAAAAAAAATCTTAGCGGAGATGGCCTTGTTCATCATATCCTCCTCTTACAACTTTAATAGATGACCTAGATGCTCATGTAGCACTACACCAGGTGTATGGCCACTAGTAGGTTTTGCTAGGTTATAAAGTACCATTTTTGACACAAATTTTTACCTATCATGTTTGAACATTGTCTTGATAGCTTGGTATTTACTACACCAATCCATATAAGTAGACACAAAAACTTACTTTATCATCATGTCTTGATATCAACATCTAGTTTTATTTATTGCATGCCCATTCTATTGAACGTGTTGTCAAGTCACCAATTTACTCATTCACATGGTTGTATGTTTGGGCATAGTTGGAAAGAAAAATGGTGACGCGACATGGGTAAAAATGAAATTTCATATTGCTTGTAGTTGAAGATGAGTCAAACCACAAACCAGTTATTTGTACTTTCCTACTGGAAAAAAAATAAATATTGCATTTGGTTTTTTTTTTATCTAAAATGATCAAATCCACTCAAGTTTTGTCTAAAAAACAACTTAAATAAACCTTCATAATAGATTGGTCTATTGATATCTAATGATCTAGTACAGAAAATAACAAATAATATTGAATTCATATCCAGATTTTAG
Source organism: Mallotus japonicus (assembly GCA_949634005.1). Lineage (NCBI taxonomy): Eukaryota > Viridiplantae > Streptophyta > Magnoliopsida > Malpighiales > Euphorbiaceae > Mallotus > Mallotus japonicus. Next base: position 8,345 of record CATIWK010325254.1, on the reverse strand, counting down.
AAAAATAAGTTGCACAAAATTATTCGATGTTGTTCTTCAGATACCGTCATTACTTCTTCTTCAGGAAAAAAAAGTTCACGACCTGTAGGTCTTGCTATGTCAGGCTTTCACCCATTGCGAAAAATTCACCATTGCTGCCTCTTATAGGAGTTTGGGCTGTGTCTCAATCCCAAAGTGGCTAATCATCCTCTCGAACCAGCTACTAATGATTGTCTTGGTAAGCTATTGCCTCACCAACTAGCTAATTAGACACGCGCCTTCTATATACATTCCTCTTCAACAATTTAATGACCAACATACAACAAAAATAATTCAAAATTACACAATTTAATAACCTACATACGATAAAAATAATTTAACACTAAATAACTTATAAGATCTCTTAATAATTCAAAAATTAAATAAGTAGTTATTCATTAATTATAGAAATTTTATATATATATATATCCTGATGACACTTGCTTAATAACTTCGCATCCAAACACATCTTGTTTTCGACTAGCCAAATAATTTGCTGGTTGATTACAAAATCTTAGAACATAAACCAAATTCGGCCAATTCTCCTGCATATAAATTATTACATTATCAAACAACATATTTTTCTATAATTCTCACTCCACAAAATAACTTAAAAATTCTTATTGATGTATAATAAAATCTGAGTATCCCTCACATGTAGATGAGTTGAATTCTTTAGTTATACATATTTTGTTTTCCTCTTTAAAACTGAACTTGTCTTCCTTTTGAATATTTTCTACATTTTCAAAAATTTGGTTTTTGCTACTAAAGGTATTCCTCTGTAATCTCTACAAATAAATCCAGCATATCCCTTGTCTCCATCTCGTAGAGAGGCATTAAAATTTAACTCAGGAGTAGTCTGGTGATGTACATTAAAGTCAAAATCTTCAACTGAAAACACTTTAATTTTTATATTTATAGAACATAAAATTGTTTTAAAAAAACACAATACTTTTCAAATTTTTCATAAATTTAAATAAATTTCCTTAAATAAAGTATATTACTTTATTTTAAAATAAAATAAGTATAGAAAACACCATACCTTAATCGATCACATTAACAATTTGAATGGCGATTTCAATATTATGAAATGAAATCTATTTAAATATATAACCATCGTTTTTTTCACTGCTGTTCCATTTATACTCATCTTCAATTTTAGTTCAACTTGATTAAAATATTTAACACAATTAGGTTGCATGAAATGAGCCTAAGCTTACTGGCCCATATAGATATATCAGCCCATTTTGCCTATGTAAATTGTGATGGAAATTTTTTTGTAAATTTCTCTTGTTCAAACATTTTGTAGACTTGCTGAATTGGAAAAAAAAAACACAAATTAATAAATAAATAAATATTAACATTGCATTGAGCTATTTTGACCTAAAATGACCAAATCCGCTAAAAATTTAAGCAAAATACTAATTAAATAAACTTTGTATTGATATTTTAAAAATTAATAAAAAAACAACTAGATCTAAAGATCTACTATGAAAAATAACAAATAAAACTGAATTGGTATCAAAATTTAAAATAATAAGTCAAAATATTTTTTAAAAATAAATCAAAACAACTAGTATTAACTTTTTTTTTTTCAATCTATCTATTGATAGAAATATATATATATATATATATATATAATCATAAAAAAATTGGAAGCGTCATGTGATGTTTGACAACAGGAAGTTGTGTGCCCATAAACCAATTAATAGTTAGAAAATTATAATATTTTAAAAAAATTAAAATAGTTGGTGTTAACTTACATTCTTCAATCCATTTACTGATTCTAGTGGAATCAGTAGATGATTTAATGACAATCCAATGATCAATATCTCAAATTTCTTTGACCAGTGTAATTTGAGCAGGTCAAATTGATCCTGATGACACTTACTTAATAACTTTGCATTCAAACACATATTTTTGTTCTCCTATTTTTGACTAGCCAAATAATTTGCTACTTGATTACAGCATTTTAGGACCCAAACCAAATTCGACCAATTCTCCTGCATATAAATTATTATATTATCAAACAACATTTGTCTATAATTCTCATTTTACATAATTACTTAAAAATTCTTACCTTAAAAAATTGATGTAGAATAAAATCCGAGTCTCCCTCATATGAAGTTGAGTTGAATCCTTCAGTTATACATATTTTTTTCCCTCTTTAAAACTGAACTTCTCTGCCGTTTGAATATTTTTCACATTTTCAAAAATTTTGGTTTGTGCTACTAAAGGCACTTCTTTGTAATCTTTGCAAATAAATCATGCATATCCTTTGTCTCCATCTCCTAGAGAGGCATTAAAATTTAACTTCACCTTACCATACTCAGGAGCAGTCGAGTGATGTATATTAAAGTCAAAATCTTCGGCTAAAAACACTTTAATTTTTATATTTATATAAAATGAAATTGTTTTAAAAAAACACAATACTTTTCATATTTTTCATAAATTTAACTAAATTTCCTTAAATAAAGTATATTACTTTATTTTAAAATAAAATAATTATGGAAAACACCATACCTTAATATATCCCATTAACAATTTGCATGGCAATTTCAATATTATGAAATGAAATCTATTTAAATACATAATCACCATCTTTTTCACTGTTGTTCCATTTTTGCCCCTCCTCAATTTCATTTCAACTTGATTAAAATATTTAACATAATTGGGCTGCGTGAAATGAGACTGGGCTTATTGGCCTATATAGATCTATCAGCCCATTTTGCCCATGTAAACTATGAGTGAATTTTTATTTTTTTTGTAAATTCCTCTTGTGCAAACATTTTGTAAACTTGATGAATTAGGAAAAAAAACACAAATTAATAAATAAACAAAAATTAACCTTGCACTCAGCTATTTTGACCTAAAATGACCAAATCTACTAAAAATTTAAGCAAAATACTAATTAAATAAACTTTGTATTGATATTTTAAAAATTAATAAAAAAACAACTAGATCTAATGATCTACTATGAAAAATAACAAATAAAACTGAGTTGATATCAAAATTTAAGAAAACAAGTCAAATGTTTTTTAAAAATAAATAAAAACAACTAGTATTAACTTATATTTTTTCAATCTATCTATTGATAGAATTAAAAAAAATGCAATAAGGTTCCAAATCCCGATCATAGAAAAATTGGAAGTTTTATGTGATGTTTGGCAACAGGAAGTTGTGTGCCCGTAAACTAATTAATAGTTAGAAAAATACAATATTTTAAAAAAATTAAAATAGTTGGTATTAACTTACCTTTTTCATTCCATTTGTTGATTCTAATGGAATCAGTAGATGATTTAATGACAACCTAATCATCAACATCGCAAATTTCTTTGACCGGTGTAATTTGAGCAAGACCAAATCGATTATGATAACACTTGCTTAACTTCGCATCCAAACACATATTTTTGTTCTCCTGTTTTAGACTTGCCAAATAATTTGCTGTTTGATTACAACATCTTGGAACCTAAACCAAATTTGGCATGCATATAAATTATTACATTATCAAACAACATTTGTCTATAATTCTCATCTCACAGAATTACTTAAAAATTCTTACCTTAGAAGATTGACGTAAAATAAAATCTGAGTCTTCCTCATATGTAGATGAGTTGAATCCTTCAGTAAAGTAAGAAATCAGAATCAACTATACAATCTAGTAAAGTAATACATGAACATCATCCAAATATGTCATATCCATATTGATGTCATACTGAAATTAAAATTGAAATGTTAATAACAAGTAGATAACTAAATAACATGATATCAACTAATAATATTTTATAATTTTAAATTTCTTACCTATAATTCAATAGGTAAGAAATTTATTATTTATATACAATCTATTAAAGTTATGAAATCATTTGTACTTTGATAAAAAAAAATAGTGATATATTATATAGTTATATACAATCTATTAAAGTTATACATGAATATCATCCATATATGTTATATCCATGTTGATGTCATACTGAAATTAAAAATTAAAACGTTAATAACAAGTAGATAACTAAATAACATGATATCAAACTACCAATATTTTATAAGTTTAAATTTCTTACCTTAGCCAGAAGTGGTCTCAACTTTTTTAAGATATTGATCAATTTACAAATCATCTCTTCAGCATCAATGTAATAACTTTTGGCTCTAGGTGAATTATCGATCTCAACTGAATAAAATAATGAAAATTCAAAAACTATCTATAAATAAATGTCTACAATATTGATAGAAAAATATTTTGATTATAAATTACCTATGTACAATTCCACAATGAATGGATATGTAGGGCTCGTGATATTAAATCTGACCCCTGCTAATTTTGATATCTAACAATAACATAGCTTATAAGGCATTCACATGCAAAGCAACAACATTGTATGCAATTGTATTGAATACTCATATTCAGGATGCAGACGTAACACCATCAATAATTTATATTTATCAGTATTAAATAATTAAAATTTGTTAGCAAGTTTTTACAAAATAAAGGGTCGATAGAGACTTCAAGTAATGTCAAGAATGTGTTTGACATACACTTGACAATTGTACATATCTTCCAAAGTCAAGAATTTCCTTTCCAGAGCGTACAAAGATGCATGTACTCTCTACTACTAAAGTACATCTTTTAAAATGAAAGGTTAATATCGCCGCAATCAGTCCCTATGGAATGGTGATGATGAAATAATTTTCATGTTATATGCCAATGCCTTTTGCCAAAACTGTTGGATTTTAAGGGTGGACCTTCTAATGGGTAATGTTGGTAGCTTTGCAGGATGAATAACAAAAATGTTGAGAAATAATAATGGAAATGCTGATTCTACTATACTTATGAATATTTTGCAAGCCAAGAATGAACTATAGAATTAGCAAGTGATCATAGTGATGGTGACTACTTGAAATGACGGTTATATCCTCATACATTTCCACGGCTCTTAGAAAATCATTGGAAAATGAATTAGACTTACATGCACAGACCATTATATCCTTTAAAGTTTGATGTATTATCAGCACTGGATGAGTTCAATTAAATTTGACATGGGGAGCTCCTCTTGTCTGTAAATTGCTTTAAAATTTTCTTCGATGCAACATTGTCCCCTTCCTTAATTGGATGCAGAGCAAGTCTGGTCGATTTACACCTGATAACTTCAATTGGGAACTTTCTTGAATCCTGTGCATGCTTCCACGAAAAAAAGGTCAGAGGGTGGGGGTGCCCCACAAACACTCCGATGCTGAAATTAGTAAGGAATAGCAAAGAAGGTGTGTATGATATCATGTATGCATGAGATAATCTATTATATAAAACAAAAGGAGTATATATAGGGAAAAATACGCATAAACCTGATAGGATTATGATTCCTTATTAATTTGGGACTCTTTGTCCTATATTGATCCAAATACTGCTTCTAGGTATAGGAGTCCTTGTATGGTCCAAATATTCCTTTTCCTTTAGGGATTATCATTCTTATCTGAGTGGATTATCACATTGGGGTATCAACGCCTAATGCTTCCACAAAATTAAAGCTTTTGTTTTCATATTCAAATCATAAGATGATAAGCGGTTACCCCATTACATTATCATATACTGCCATGAAATTGTTCCTTGACTTATATGTTCATTGCAGTCATTTGAAGTAGCGTGAAGGTCAGTTTGAAGTAAAGATGACATAACACTTAGCTGGATAATGTAACTCCACATTAATAGAGCTTTCATCAAATTAATATGATGTTTTAGAAGTAGTTTAAGCGATCATAAACATCTAAAAAGTTTTCACAAAGAGGGGTAGTAGAGGTCTTTTATTCTATATGGGTGTAAGGTAGCACATGGTGCACCTAGTGTGTCTATCGTTACTTTAATTTACAGATGATAGCTTATTCTTTTCTTTACTTTGCAGATGATAGTTTTTTTTTAACAACTGGGAGGTCAAAGGGGGAGTGGGGGATCGAACCTATGACCTCACCTTACAATGCCCACCACTTGAGCCACTAGGCTATAAAGGGAGGACGATGATATATTATTCTTTAGACCTAAAAGGAAATAAGCTAATTATGAAAGAAAGCTAGGCAATCAACTTTGCTAAATCGTGTACCTCATATAATTCAAATGACTTAGAAAGGGATCAGAGAGAAGTTAATTTGTTGCTCAATATAACCAGCATTGATATTAAAAGAACAAATGTAATCTTTGAGCTAAAAGAAGAAATGTGAAATATATACTCTCGTTTATTAAAGATCAGGTTTGGAAATGTATCCTAGATTGGCAACAAAAATATGCTAAATAGGGTAGATAATGAGTTATTAACTAAGATAGTGATATAAGAGATTTTGAATTATGCTATAACCATTTTCCTACTTCCATTGTCCATTTATATATTAATTATATGATGAAAAATTGTTTGTTTAAGGCCATAAATAACCTTGAGCCGGCCCTGGTCAAAACCAGTGTCAGTGAGTGCTATCAGGAAAGTGCAAAGTGAGGAGTGTTATAAGTGAGAGTGTTTTGCGTGTGGAGCATAATAAATAATTAGTGTGTGATTGATTGTGGAGCACTAGTGTGTGAAGTGTATGCCAAATTCCAATTAGTAAAAGAACTTTATTTTCATTCTAGTCTTATAGTCATATAATATTTCAAAATAAAAGTAAATTAAAATAGTTGGTATTAATTTACCTTCTTCAATCCATTTGTTTATTCTAATGAAGTCAGTAGATGATTTAGTGACAACCCAATCATCAACATCACAATTTTTTTAACAGGTGTAACTTGAGTAGGACCAAATTGATCATGATGATACTTGCTTAATAACTTCGCATTCAAACACATATTCTCATCTTCCTTTTTCTGACTAGCCAAATAATTTACAACCTGATTGCAGCCTCTTGGAATGAAAACCAAATTTGGCCATTTTTCCTGCAAAAAAATTCTTACATTATCAACCAACATATGCATATAATTCTTACCTCATATAATTACTTAAAAATTCTTACCTTAGAAAATTGACATAGAATAAAATCTGAGTCCCCCTCGCATATAGATGGGTTGAATCCTTTAGTTATACATATTTTTTCCCTCCTTAAAACCGAGCTTCTCTCCTGTTTAAATCTTTTTTACATTTTCAAAAATTTTGGTTTTTACTATTAAAGGTATTCCTCTGTAATATCTGCAAATGAATCTTCCATTAGCCTTGGCCAAGGGCCAGTTCGGGCCCTGAACTGGCCCTGTCAAAATAGATCCAAAACCGGTCAAATCCGGAACTGGGGCTGAATTGGCCTGGAACTGAGGAAGACCGGTTCAAAAATTTTGAACCGTGAACCAGGTCATGGTTCCGAAGTGGAAAAAAATTATTATTAGGAATCTGCCCTATTTAATTCAATAATCATAACAATTAATTCCATAAAAATATGGTTTAATTTTTTACAAATTAATAATTTAACAAAAAAATATATCAAGTTATAACAAAAAAAAAATGTTAGACCTTATATTTATGAAAAATAATATTATTTCACAAAAAGTAAAGAAATTTTTTTATATTTTTTGGTAAACTTTAATAAATTTTCTGATAATATTTATTTATCAAATAAATAAAATTTTAATTATAATTTTGATTTTTATAAATGTTGTTTTCATTTGTAACTATTGTATTTTATGACATAGGTTGTTGATTTGGTGATATGGGTTGCCCATAAACTAATTGGGTGTGAACAATTTTAATTAAGTTGAACTGAAATTGAGAAGGGGCAAAAACGGAACAACAGTGAAAAAGATGGTGGTTATATGTTTAAAGAGATTTTATTTCATAAACAAAATCGCCATGCAAACTGTTTCATTTGTAAATGGGATAAAAAAAGGTGTGGTGTTTTCTATACTTATTTTATTAAAGAAAATTTATTTAAATTTTATGAAAAATGTGAAAATTTGTGTTTTCTAAACAATTTCATTTCCTATAAAATAAAGTAATAATGTTTTTTCGGTTCGGAACAGTGCCGACTTGGAACCAGGGAAGTCCGGTTCCGTTTTTGCCCTCACAACCAATTAGACTATGACTTGGTTGATAAAAAAAATTAGACTATGAGCTTGCTGGCCCATATGATTGTTCAGCCCAATTTGTTTTTTTAAAGTAGGAATATGTTAACAATGTAACCCTAATGGCTAAAGACATATAACTTTTTCCCTGTTCCGTTTTTACCCTCACACCCAATTAGACTATGGGCTTGATTGTTTAAAAAAATTAGACTGTAGACTTACTGACCTATATGAATGTTCAACCCAATTTTAGAAAGTTGCTATAACAATTGTATTTAATAATTTTTTAATAAAAGTGTGTGTGTGT
>CATIWK010325196.1:0-11362 GCA_949634005.1 Mallotus japonicus | reverse complement strand
GAACCAGCCCAGTATATTCATACTTCATTTTAGCTTCCAATAGAGTCCTAACTTATACACACTTAAATAAAAAGATTAGTAACTTAAATTGATTGTCAAAGATCAAAATTAGGAGTTTGATCATGCAAATGGTCAACAAGTAATAATTTTTTTGATATATTTCATAATTTTTTGTTGTTATTTTTTTTTGTTTTTAACAAAAATTGACAGAAGGAAATAACTAAAAACAACAATTGGAACAACAAAATAACAAAAATCAACAAAATTTGCAGTTGTTGATTTTTGTTGCTGTTTGTTGTAAGGCCATAAATAAAATGTTTGGAAGTGTTATAGTCATATTATTTACAAGTTAAGATTTTAAGGTCGAATTCTAAATCTTAAAATTTAAAATTGGATGAATTCATAAAAAAACAAAATTCATCCATCATCTATTTTTTCATATATAAAATTTGAACTTAAAATCTTACGCTTCATTCTAATTGTGTTTAATTACACCATTATCATTTAAAATAACCTACATGTCTTTTAAAAATTGAGTAGTTAAATAGTAAAAATTCTCTTTATAGGGTCAAAAAATTTTATTTCATGGTAAAAATTTCTTTTATGATATTAAAGATCCTCGATCCCAGACCACTCCAAGATAAAAATCCTCACTTATTAAAAAAAAAAATGGGAGATTCTTACCTAAGCTGGGTGTATTGCACCCAATGGTAAGATTTAAGACAATACATCAAATATTGGTAACTTAATTAATTAAAACAAGACATGTGTCTTGTATTTTAAATCCTACCATTGGGTAAAAAAAACCTACAATCCAAATGTTTTTTTTTTTTTTTTTTGGGACAAAACGGAAAATGTTTTTAATTACACCATTTTCAATCAATTTGTTTTTTTTTTGCTTAATGGCAAGAGGGCCATGTACACTACCGGTAAAATTCTTAAAAAATTAAGAGGGAAATATTGTTAAAATACTGATCCAAATATGACAAGATACAAGAATACAAGAATACAAGAGGAAGAGGGCCATGTACGCAAGATTTAAAATATGACAAGATACAAGAATACAGAAACATGCCAGTCAGCTGTTAAAATACTGATTCTCAAAGCCCCCACAGCTAATTGAGGTGAATTTTCTTATCTTGGGAAGGTTCTTGAATGAAAATTTCTGAGTAAAGTGGATGTTGTGAATAAGAAGAGCCAGTCCAATGAGGTTGGATTCCAACAAGCAAAGACAAAATTGGAAAAAAACGATGATTAGTGACAAAAATAATAATAAACAATGCATCGTAATATGATTAAACAAATAGCTTTTATTTGAAAATAATGGATCTGAAAGCAAACTCTCATCGGCCAACCTGAAAGAAAAACAAAGATCACCTCTTCAACCTCAAGCTTCAAGAACAAGAATTTCTTCTGCTAACAGTACTAATCTCGTTAATGATCATCGAAATTGGAGCCATTTGATAAAAAACGAATTGTTTGAAGTTGGAATTGACGGTGACGATGATTATGATGATGATGAAGAAGAGGAAGATGATAGGACTTTAGATCTGAACCACCACCACCGGTGATGATGGCTAGGATGAGGCCATCCGACATATCACTGTTTGATAAGAAAGGGAAGGCCAAAAACGAAAAAAAAAAAAAAAAACCTAAAATCTAAACATGAAAACAGGGAAGGTTAAATTTGAAGAAAACAAGGGAAAAGGTGCATTTAAGCCCTCAATGTTTACCATATAGAGCAGATAAGCTCTTAATGTTTTTTTTTGGACCAAAAAAGCACAAAATTAAATTTTTTAGAAAATTTAAGCACCTCATTTTAACGGGCAGTTTATGTCTGTTAGTTAAATCTGACCTGGCCATGTTTTATAAAAAGGCAAAAAAAAAGGAAAGAAGCTATTGTTTGACTTGGCCATGTTTGATGTTGCATAAGAGAAAGGCCAAACGACCTCGTTTCGACACCTGTTGCCAGAACAACCTCGTTTCGACACCAGAGGTCGAGTAAGACGATGACAGCCCACTGGAAATTCCACGAGCATAACTGGCCAAATAATCCGCCACCATATTAGCTTCCCGAAACACGTGAACAACTCTGCAATTCCCAAGCACCTGCTACTAGCGTCATGATCGACTGGAGCAGCTGGTCTTGTCCTTGAATTCTTTGACTACCACTCTCCGAGCATCCTTCACACACCTGCTGCTGCTGCCGGCACTAACGCCAGTAAACACACCTGGCGCCGCCGTCGGCACTAACACCTGCTGCCGCCGTCGGCATCATGAAGCAGAGTTGCACTGTTTGTGGAGCAATTGGTAAATCTCTAGATGATTCTTGTCACCAATCTGCAGAAGCGTCTGAATAATAAAAATGGCTTGGGTGCTAATTGGAATGCTTCTTATGCATTCAACATGTACTACCAGGTACAAAGACAGGATGTCCTGGCCTGCAATTTTCAAGGTTTGGCCATGGTTACTGCCCAAAATCTTTCGCAAGGAACCTGCAATTTTATTATTCAAATAGCTACTTCACCTTCCTCTCTTATCCACCCCTCACAGGTGGGTATTGCAAATATGACATTTTTAGCATTTTTGTTGCTATGGGTTTATTTTTGTAATATTTGGATGTACTGTTTACACACTATTTATCTTATATTTATTGCTTTATCAATTTGAGTGAGTTGATTGATTCATTTAATAAAATATTTATCTTTTGAATTGGTGCTCTTGCCATAAGTTATTATGGTTCTGCAAAGTGATCTACTTACTGAGCAGTAATACGACTCTAGCTCTTTTACAAATCAATCTTGATTTCAAGACTTCCAAGTCTGAAGTGTCTATATATAGTTTGCTACACTTGAAAAAATTCTGTTTGTTCATCTTCATCGTTTTTTGAAGAGCTTCTCGGGTTTGAGGGATGACCACGGTTATCGAGCTATCCTTTCTAGCTCTTCAGCTGGATATTATCCTCTGAACGATTATTGATTCCTGTTGCACAAAGGCATTCCCCACCAGTTGTGGAGGGAATCGTGGGGGGGGGGGTGGTTTGGTGGTGGTTAGATTCTTCTGCCTGAGTTGCCATTTCTTTCAAAAATTTAACCAAATTCTTCCCAAATTGTAACTTGGCGAGAGAGATAAACAGCGAAAAAAAAAACAACTAAATGAATAAGTGGTAGAATGGCATCACACATATATATTACACACATCACCCATCTAACGTGGCTTTTTTTTTAAAAAAAAAAAACAATGGAGTGGAGCTCAAATGGAAGATGACGATGACGATGGAACTACAGACGATGAATATGAACATGAAAGTGGAGCTTAAATGGCGTCTTTTAAGGTTGCTGATGAAGTGATTGGTGTAACTGTACCGAGAAAGGCTTGCTCAGGTTACTGGTTATATAAAAAGATTACAACAGTTTACTGGTTATTTACTGGTTATAAAAAGATTACTGGTTATTTACTGGTTATATATATATATATATATTCTTCTTACTTCAGTTTTTTTCTTTTGCTAGATTTCATTTGCTAGTTTTATTTTTTCCTTTTGGCTTCAGCTTCTGCGAAATGGTTGCAGCACAGTTGGGTTAAATCATCAGATGTTTCAGTTTCAGTCAAGAAGAAGACGGTTGGTTCCTGCTGGCTCACTTCAATCTAAGGAAACAATTAGGCAAGGGAATTCTAAATCCATGGTTGAAGAATCTGTATTATCATCAGCGAAGGAGGAATCGGCCTCCTGCAGTAATTTGAACGCTGATCTCCAAGATTCCTCTTTGGCAAAAGTGTAAGCATGAAAGAATCTCTAAAGGTGGAGCTCAAACGGCGTCTTTTTTTTTTCTTTTTTGTTAAATAATTGCCGCATCAGCAGGAGCTAACAGAGCTTTAACTGCCGTGAAATTGAGGGGCTTAGAACACCCAAAAACTTTAATCATGAGCTCTTTTGGTCAAAAAAAAATTAAGGGTTTATCTGCTTCACGGGTAAATATTAAAAATTTAAATGGACCTTTTCTCAAAAAAACAATTGAGAGAGGTCAAAAATGATAGTGACTTGGTCAAATGTTTCTAAAAAACAGGGAAGGTAAAAACAATTGAGAGAAGTTCTCGGACCTTTTGGCCTGGGTGGTAAGGCCTCTGTTAAAAGAGGCCACTCGTGATTGTTTAATTCTCACGGGTCCCCCTCCCCCATTTGGTAAAAAAAAAATCGAGAGAGATAAAAAATGATAGTGATTTGGTCAAATGGTCCATGTACCGTGTAGTCATATTTTCTCAAATAAAAAATAAAGTCGCCGCTTACTTTGACAGGGTGAACTTTTTTTTTTTTCACCATAAAATGGTGATTTTTTAAAAAACCACAATAAAAGGGATTTTTTTTTTTTTTACTTTTTGCTATAAATTGCCAAAAAGCCCGACAATTTTGGTAACCTATCCACGTATATCAGTACTCTCATTCAGAGAAATTTTATTTTCTTCAGGCGCTAGTTAATAGTTTGATAAAAAATTAGAAAAAAATTGCACTCTTAGTTTGCTCTCCTATGGAGAAAGCTTTGGCTTCTGGGCACTTTAGTTGGTCATGTTTTTTCATCATCCATGCTATTGCTTTTCTATTCTTTTTCTCAGCAACATTTGCAACAAGATCAGGGAATGATACCGATCGAATAGCTTTACTCGAATTCAAGAACAAAATAATTGGCGATCCTTTTAGTGTTTTGAGCTTATGGAACGATAGCATCAACTTTTGCCAGTGGTATGGTGTTAAGTGTAGTCGCCGGCATCAAAGGATCACAGTGTTAGACCTCAGTTCCTTGAAACTTGAAGGCACCATCTCTCCACACCTTGGAAATTTGAGCTTTCTGAAAGTGCTGGATCTTAAAAACAATAGCTTCAGCCATATTATTCCTCCTGAACTTGGTCGTTTGCGAAGACTACAAACACTCTACTTGTTCAATAACTCGCTCACTGGTGAAATCCCATCCAATCTTTCTAGATGTTCTGAGCTTCTTCGTTTAAGTCTAGTGAACAACAAGCTGACGGGCCGAGTTCCTCCTGAGCTTGGTTCTCTTTCAAGGCTTCAGTTTCTTTCGATATCCAGAAACAATCTGACGGGTAATATCCCTCCTTCTCTTGGCAACTTGTCTTCTCTCGGCACACTTTCTGCAGCTGTCAACAATTTTGTAGGCCAAATTCCTGAAGCTTTAGGACAGCTTAGAAATCTTACTTTTCTGGGCCTTGTTATAAATCAGCTCTCTGGTACTGTTCCCTCCTCAATCTTCAATCTTTCTTCTATCAAACTTTTGGATATAGGAGACAACCAAATTGAAGGGTATCTTCCCCCAGACCTATTCATGTCTTTTCCAAATCTTCAGGACCTGAGTTTTGCCTCTAATCAATTTACAGGTCCTATTCCTAGTTCGATATCTAATGTTACAAATCTAGCATCTCTTCAGTTAAATGCAAATAATCTAATAGGGGAAGTGCCTTCCTTGGAAAGATTGGATGTTGGGGTGCTTTGGATTAATAACAATCACCTTGGTAATGGAGAGCTGGATGACCTGAGATTTCTCTGTTCTTTGAGAAATGCCAGTAGTTTGGTAACTTTGGATATAAGCCGTAATAATTTTGGGGGGTTGTTACCTGAGTGCATTGGCAATTTGTCAGCCAATCTTGGAGAATTATCATTGTATCAAAATCAAATATCTGGAAGCTTACCAGAAGGTATTGGCAATCTTGTTAACTTGCAGCTGATGCGGGTGTATACAAACAGGATTTCAGGCATCATTCCGCAAAGTATTGGAAATCTTCAAGAGCTAGTCGAATTGATCCTCGATGAAAACATGTTCTCTGGATCTATTCCATCCTCAATTGGAAATCTGACCAAGTTAAATAGACTTCACTCGGCTGATAACAACCTTCAGGGTACTATTCCTGCAAGTTTAGCGAATTGCAAAAATTTGCAAGTTCTGGATTTTTCACGAAACAATCTTAGTGGCACCTTACCTCCAGAAGTTGTTGGTCTATCATCCTTATCAATTTACCTTGGTTTTGCTCAAAACAATCTAACAGGTCCTCTTCCCCGAGCCATAGGAAATTTGAAAGCTCTTGGGACCTTAGATGTCTCCGAAAACATGTTATCAGGTGAATTGCCAAGCGATCTTGGGAGCTGTACAAGCCTAGAGTACCTATACATGCAGAGGAATCGTTTCCAAGGGTCGCTTCCTTCATCTATGAGGTCATTGAGAGGTCTTGTGGTTTTGGATCTTTCTCATAACAATTTATCTGGCTCAATTCCTGAGTATCTGGCTACATTTGGCTCGTTGCTCAATTTGTTTTTAGCCTTCAATGATTTCGAAGGCATGGTGCCAACAGATGGAGTGTTGAAGAATTCGAGCATTACCACAGTTGAAGGAAATAGTAAACTCTGTGGCGGCATACCGGAGTTCAAGCTGCCTCCTTGCAACTTCAGAAGACCTTACAAAAGGAGACTGAAGGTAATCGTTGTTACCATTGCAGCAATTTCAGGAGCAGTTTTGGTGTTTCTGGCTATTCTACTACTTTTATGGTTAAGAAAGAAATATCAGAGACCTGGAGCTTCACCCTATTCAGAAAATTCCCTTCTGAATGTCCCAATGGTGACATATAGAGATCTCCACAAGGCCACCGATGGGTTCCCATCAGCGAATTTGATTGGCATTGGCAGCTTTGGTTCTGTGTATAAAGGAATTCTTGATGAAGGTGGGCTAATAGTAGCTGTTAAGGTTCTTAATCTCCAGCATCATGGAGCAGCTAAGAGTTTCATGGCTGAATGTGAAGCCTTGAGGAATATCAGGCATCGGAATCTTGTAAAGGTACTAACAGCATGTTCAAGTACTGACAATCAAGGTAACGACTTCAAGGCACTGGTTTATGAGTTCATGGCTAATGGCAACCTTGAGGACTGGTTACATCCATCTTCTGTAGTAGGTGACAATCATGAACAACCAAAGAATTTAAGTATTATTCAGAGAGTAAATGTTGCTGTTGATGTTGCTTCTGCAATTGAATATCTCCACCAAGATAGTGGAACTCCACTAGTTCATTGTGATCTCAAGCCAAGCAATGTTCTTCTTGATGAAGAAATGACTGCCTGTATCGGTGACTTCGGCCTGGCAAAATTCCTTTCGGATAGAATCCAGGACAATTCTTCTAATCAAGCTAGTTCTGCGGGATTTCGAGGAACTATTGGTTATGCTCCTCCAGGTATGGATATTCTAATCTGTTAACGTTATTGTTGTCTGCAGAATTTGAACAAAATAATTTGCTTGTGATAATAGCAACAGTGTTTTTGTTTAAGCTCTCATGTAAGCCTGTGGGCTCATAAATGACATATTTAACTTGTAAATTCCAGAGTATGGACTAGGAAGTGAGCCATCAATATATGGTGATGTCTATAGCTATGGAATTCTCTTGTTGGAGATGTTCACAGGAAAGAGGCCAACCAATCACATGTTTAAAGAAGGTTGGAGCCTTCATGAATATGCGAAGTCAGCTTTGCCTAATGGAGTAATGGAGATTTTAGATCCAATTCTGCTTGAAGAAACAGGTGAAATACAGGCAGCTGCAGCAAATTTTCCGCACAACCCACGAAGCAAAATAATAGCAGAAACAGTTGTGGAATGTCTAATCTCCGTTATTGGAATCGGAGTTTCTTGTTCAGTAGAATCACCTGGAGAGCGGATGAACATCAAGGATGTTGGGTCAAAACTATGTTCCATCAGAAGCAAGCTTGTAGGAACCCATCTGCATCCACCAACAATCAGAAGCAGAAGCACCCTTGCTTCAGCAGGTAATTCTGTTGCTTTTTTCTGTTAAGTTTCCTTGACAGATTGAAATTTGACTTGAGATGCATCAAAACTTCATTTTGAAAATGTTTCCATATCAAAAATTTCAAAAAACTTTTCCCAAAAGTTTCGGTATTATTTCCTCAAAATTGAAAAAAATAATTTCTTTATTTTTAATAAGAAAGAAAAAATTCAAAAAGGATTCCAAATTCTTCTTAACTAAATAAAACAATCTACAATTGTACTGTTAATTAATAATAATGAACAATTTTTTCGATGTTCATATATAAAATATATATTTATATATTTTAATATTTACACGTTTCCATTTCTTAATTATATTTAAAGAAATATTACTTTGTAATATCTGTTTTTACATTTTTGTTTCGGCGCTCCTAACGTTTTCCTCCTTGTCTTTTTTTTTATTTTTTTTTGACTCAATTTTCCTCCTTGTCATATGGGCAGAAGGTTGATGACAAATGATATAGTAACACAAGGATAAGTCTGTTGAGAAGCACACAACTAAAGACTCAGTCATCTGTTTCAGCCGGAGATTTGATGAAAATTCAATAAGTGAATCTAGAGAAAATTCAATAAGTGAATCTAGAGATAGTTTCTGTATTGAGAAATTGATATCCGATCAATTGGTGTTTTTTTTTTGTTCTTCCAATGCTCCAATGTCAACTTGATATTTTTTAAAGCTTTTTGAAGCAAAATTCCTTTGAAACATGCCATTTTCATGTGTTCTACCTGAGGTGAGGTGAAATGAATTATTCAGAATTAGTTGAAAGCCAGGTGCCAAGTTTGACCAAATGTAGTTGTTTATTTGATTATGGCAAAAAAGCTCACATTGGCCCTGACTAATAATAAGTTATACAATGCTTCATGATCACCAACTCATTATGTCTAGTTAAAATATCAAATCAATGATAGTTGAACAACTAATTAAAAGAAAAGAATCTAAAAACCCAAAAGAAAATGTATGAATTCATCATACTGTAATTTAAGGAAATCATAGAGCCAACGTACGAGTAGTGGGAATTTTTGTACTTGTCGGTGTATGTAACTTCAATCTTACGAAGTAAAAGAAAATAAGTATAACTAAGAAGACATTATTGGTGTTCTGCATAGTTAAAGACATTCTTATCAACTAGCAAACTAATCTTCATGCCCTATTATCCGATTGAAATGAAAGTAAGAAACAATTCAAAAAGGTCGGCATGTGGTAAATGTTTCATGATTTTAAGCTGAGGAACTAGACATCAAGTTTTGGAGTCAGACTGATAGGTTGGTCTCTGCCGCCGGCGCCGACTTCATCGATCTTCCTTTCCATTGCGTGAGCTACAATGATAATTCGAGAGGGATGCCCACTGATCAGTTCAGCTCAAGCTATTTGGAAAGCAACTCTGTGCTTCTTTCTACATTTTGAAGGAAGGTAAAACATCTCATGTTTCATTTATCTGCTGTCCTGTAAATCTTGGTTGTTGTTGACATCGCTTCTCAAGCTCCATTAAAGAACTCGAATAGTTGCTTTTTCATATCAGTTGGAGAGGATTCAGTTGCTTTAGAGCTCTTCTCCTTTTTTCAATCTTCCATACCCTTCAAGTGTTCGACAAAATTCCTAGCTCAGTCTTTGGCTTGCTGATTTTCTATGGACATCGTCAGTCATCAAGCTATGTTTTCCGTTCCTGTTAAATCAACTTCAGTGGCGGAAAACCATGCCTCTGTAACAAAGCAAAAAACCTTTTCTGCTGTGGTTGCTAACCCACCTCTCATTTCTTCAGAAGATTGTCCCGCCTCTAATAAAGGAGGTTACATCGCCATTCAAGTAGATCAACAGTTGTATGAGCAGCGTTTAAAGTTATGCCAGAATGCCCTGATTGCTCGTGTAGTCTTGACTAAAGGCGATTCTCCATGGAAACTTGTTGATTTAAAAGAAAAACTTACTGCCATTTGGGGCCTCTCTAAACCATGGTAGTTGATTTCCCTTGGCCGTGGCTTCTATCATGTTATATTGAATTTAGCAGCAGAAAAGAATTCAGTTTGGGGAAGAGGAACTATAGCTTTAAAACCTTGGCTCCTTCGGCTTCAACACTGGCAGCCTGATTTTGATCCAACTGATCAAAAATCAACCACCGCACAAATTTGGGTTAGATTATATAGTCTGCCTTGGGAATACTGGCATCCCAAAATTTTGGCATCAATTGCAAAAGGAATGGCACTCCTTTAAAATTAGATCATGCCACTATCAATGGTGAATTTGGGCATTATGCTCGAATCCTAGTGGATATTGATTTCAGCAACCCATTGCCTGGAAATTTATTGGTTGAAAGAGTGGGCAAGAGTTTTTTTGTGGATGTGGTGTACGAGAATCTTCCATCATTTTGTAATATTTGCTCTAACTTAGGTCATGCAGCTAATGATTGCAGACGGAGGCTTTCTTCAACTGATGCAGCTTCCAAATCTGTGGAAGCAGTAAAGAAAAAACCAATCTCCAAGCAAACCCCGCAAGCTGGTTGTGAAGAGACGAGAACTGCTATTTTGAATGCTGCGGTGCTGTCAGATGGCGACAAAGAAATTCTGAATGGTTCGTAGGATGAATGTCAGATGGAGAGGCCTGCTGATCAGCGTCTTCATGGTTCTCCTAATGTTACAGTTCAGCCGCAGGCTGTTGATGATGATGTTTTCGATGATCAGCAGAGGGCAATAGATGGTGACAGTCTTGAAGCGAGTCATGCGGAGAGACTTCTTGATCATGCTACTGACAATGGTGGTCAACAGCACACTAATGAGGACTTTGAGCAGAATGATGCAATTCCTAAAGTCAAAGAAACAGCTAATTCAGAGAAAAATAATGCCCACGTTTCTTGGGCTGCTCAGGTGGATGATGATAAGGGTGCATGGAAGACTGTCTCTAATATAAAGAGGCCTTCAAATAAACCTCAGGGAGCATATCAGGACACTCTCTCTAAGAGAGCAACCAAGAAGCCTCTCCAACTTAATTTATGAAATCTTTTTATTGAAGATTTTTGCACAAATCTTCTTTTTGAAGATTTAGATCTAAAGAACGTTTTCGTTTCTGTTGATCCTTTGTTTGTATTTTCAGCATATTTTTCTTTTTATTAATAATACCTTGAGCCCTTTTACATGATGAAAGTCCTCAAATTATGCCAACCTGGTTGGTATAATTGGGTGTACTTTCTGGTACTAGGCCTCAACCTTTACTCAAAAAAAAAAAAAAAAAAAGAAAATATTTAAGGAAATCATATCTTATTTCTCCTAACTTATAATTGGACTAAAAAGTCTTTTATTGACCTTTTCAAGAAAAAAAAAAAAAGAATACTTACTCTTTTTGGGTCAAATTACCGATCAAAAATAGAGAGTGAAGCTAATTTAATAATTTTTATAATTTTATAACTGTTATAGAATTAAGATTAAATTGTTTAGTTTGTTATAGAACTAAACTTGAAATACCAAATGCCTTTACTTTATTTTAGTAGTATTTAATTAGAAGAAAAATATTTTTATAGTAGAATGATTTTAAGAGAATTTAG
>CATIWK010325186.1:0-31884 GCA_949634005.1 Mallotus japonicus | reverse complement strand
CAAATTAATATTATTTCTCATAAGAGAGAATAAAAAATTTAAAATTTATGATAAAAATTAATGATAATTATATACAACAATAATAGTTTTAAATATAAAAATAAATATTCAAATTATAAATAATTATAATGTCATTTTTTAATTAAAATAAAGTATTTCACTTGTCATTTTTAACATATCTTACTTTTAAAATTAAATATAAATTATTAATTTTGATATTAATGAGATGTGTATAATTAAAAAAATAAAAATAAATAAATAAGATTAGATTTACATTAGCGTTCAGCATATTATACTTAACCTCCGATCAAAACCCACATCATCTCTGAACGAACCGACCCCCAACCTCCTAATAAAACCCCCAATTCATGTCCAAAATCAAAAGGAAACTTAAAAAACCTAAAAAAAAAAAAAAACGCGTTTCATCTCTGGAACTCCCAACTCGTTCCCTGAACTCACCGAGTCAATCCTGGCATCCTCCTCAACTCGACATCCTCCTCCTTCTTCCCCGATGAAGATCAGCTCGCCATCGGAGGCGGCGGGGATACTGCCACCGAATGAGAATAGTGATGCTTTAATAGCGTGGTTGTCATCTGCATCGAGTTCTACGTCGTCGAATCGCGATTCGGTGGGAAAGGAGGAGACGGAGGTTTCAACTCCGGCGGCTTCGGCGGCAACGAGGCGTGAGGATGATGATGATGAGGAGGAGGATGTGTGCCGGATCTGTAGGAATCCAGGAGATGCAGAGAATCCATTACGGTATCCATGTGCTTGCAGTGGAAGTATTAAGTTTGTGCACCAAGATTGTCTTTTCCAGTGGTTAAACCATAGTAACGCTCGTCAATGCGAGGTAAAAAGAACATCAATTTTGATTCCTGGACTGTTTTGGTTGAAATTTTGATTGTGTTTAATTAGGGATTTGAACTATTTGCCCTAATTTTATGCTAGTAATGATAAAATCATGTTTTAGCTTGAAAAGTTCATATTTTAGTGATGAAAGGTTGAATGTAACAGGTAAAAAGCATGATTTTTTTTTTTTTTTTTTTGATATAAGAGGTAAAATTGAATGAGTAAAGAGTTAAATGGAGCTGCTTGTAGTTGTATTTTCCAAGAGAAGGAGCATGTGGATTAGAAATGGTTAAAAAGCCATGGTTTTTAAACATGTATAGCATCTAACTTTGGCTTTGGAAAAAGCAAGCTGATCAGCAGTTTATTCAGTGACTTGCATTTTGTGGCATTAGAGTCCTACAGCCTTGTGTGGAATAAATCATGTGCAAGAATTGGATTCTTGGAAATTCATGTCAATTTTGGCATTATTCAATTTCTTTCAGAATGCATTTTTTTTAAGTTGAAATAATTGAATTCTAGCAATTATAAGCTTTCCCAGATGTGAGAATTGACTTGATAGAATTTGGATGGACCGGATTTTTACATTATCTGGAGAATGTTTGCTTAATGTTGTGTTTTCTTTATTTTCTAATGGATGTACTTTGTATGCTTTCCAGGTCTGCAAGCATGCATTCTGTTTCTCTCCTGTTTATGCTGAAAATGCCCCAACAAGGCTTCCTTTTCAGGAGTTTATATTTGGGATGGCAATGAAGGCTTGTCATGTTTTGCAATTCTTTTTGCGTCTTAGTTTTGTACTTTCCGTTTGGCTCCTCATTATTCCCTTCATAACATTTTGGATATGGCGCTTGGCTTTTGTGAGAAGTTTTGGGGAAGCACAGAGATTATTCTTAAGTCATATATCTACAACAGTTATTCTTACTGATTGTCTTCATGGCTTTCTCCTTTCTGCGAGTATTGTTTTCATTTTTCTTGGGGCCACTTCGTTGAGAGATTACTTTAGGCATCTGAGAGAGCTTGGAGGTCAGGATGCTGAGAGAGAGGATGAAGGTGACAGAAATGGTGCTCGTGCTGCCAGACGACCACAGGGGCAAGCTAATAATAGAAATTTCGCTGGTGAGGCAAATGCTGAAGATGCTGGTGGTGGACAAGGGATTGCTGGGGCTGGTCAGATAATCAGAAGGAATGCTGAAAATGTTGCTGCTCGGTGGGAGATGCAGGCAGCTCGTCTTGAGGCTCATGTTGAACAAATGTTTGATGGTTTAGATGATGCTGATGGTGCAGAGGATGTGCCTTTTGATGAGCTTGTTGGCATGCAGGGTCCAGTTTTCCATTTAGTTGAAAATGCTTTTACTGTGAGTCTGAATTCTCTTTTAATTTTTTTTTATATAGTTTTATGATAGATGCTGAAAAGTTATATAGTTATGTTTCTGTCAATTACTCTGACTGATGGCATATTAGTCATTTTAGAAGTCTTCCTGCTTCTGCTTCTTCATTTTTTGTCCTCTTATTTTCAGCATTGGACGTGTTTTTACAATTTCACTTTCTTAAATATTCTGCATTTCTTTCATCATTGTTACTAATTGATGCAAGAATTCATCCTCACCTCTCTCTCCCTCTATGTGTGTGTGCGTGTGTTATCTACATCTGTGGGGGTGTTCATTCATTGTATTTGTGGTTTTACTGATCTGCAGGTTCTGGCTAGCAATATGATATTCCTTGGTGTTGTAATCTTCGTTCCCTTTTCACTAGGACGGGTTATACTCTACTATATATCATGGTTATTCTCTTCTGCAAGCAGCCCATTGTTGTCAACAGTTATGCCCCTTACAGATACTGCCCTCTCCATAGCAAATTTTACGTTGCAGAGTGCATTAACTGCTGTTACAAATTTGACATCTGAAGGCCAAGATGGTGGACTCCTTGGCCAGGTAGCAGATATGTTAAAAGTAAATGCAAGTGGCCTGAATGAAGCCTCGAAGAACATAAGTACTCCATTGTCAGCAGATCTCTTAAAAGGGGCAACTATTGGCACATCAAGGCTTTCTGATGTTACAACTCTTGCCATTGGATATATGTTCATATTTTCTCTAGTCTTCTTCTATCTTGGAATTGTTGCTTTAATTCGATATACCAAGGGTGAGCCTTTGACTAGGGGGAGGTTTTATGGCATTGCTTCCATAGCGGAAACAATTCCATCCCTTTTCAGGCAGTTCTTGGCAGCAATGAGGCATTTGATGACTATGATAAAAGTTGCATTCCTTTTGGTGATTGAACTTGGTGTATTTCCTTTGATGTGTGGATGGTGGTTGGATGTTTGCACAATAAGGATGTTTGGGAAGTCTATGGCTCAAAGAGTTCAGTTCTTTTCAGTTTCTCCTTTAGCAAGCTCGTTAGTTCATTGGGTTGTAGGGATTGTCTACATGCTACAAATAAGCATCTTTGTCAGTCTTCTTCGGGGGGTATGATTCGTGGCCATCTTAACTGAGTGGATAATTTTTGCAAATCTGTTCTGATGAACTAATCGTCCATCTTTTCCTATCTGCAGGTTTTACGTCATGGAGTTTTGTATTTTCTTCGAGATCCAGCAGATCCAAACTATAACCCATTTCGCGATTTAATTGATGATCCTGTGCACAAGCATGCTCGCAGGGTTCTGTTATCCGTTGCAGTTTATGGAAGTTTGATTGTGATGCTGGTATTCTTACCTGTCAAACTTGCAATGCGGATGGCACCATCTATTTTTCCCCTTGATATATCGTAAGCTCTGTACATTTTTGGAGTTCCTTCTATGATTGATAACAATACCACCAGTCCTGTACAGCTGTTTTTTTCCTAACCTCTGACCTATTGATTTACATTTCTCACAGGGTATCTGATCCATTCACAGAGATTCCTGCTGACATGCTGCTTTTCCAAATCTGTATTCCATTTGCGATTGAGCATTTTAAGTTGCGGACTACAATCAAGTCCCTTCTCCACTATTGGTTCACGGCAGTTGGCTGGGCACTTGGTTTAACAGATTTTTTACTGCCCAGACCCGAGGACAATGGTGGCCAGGACAATGGAAATCCTGAGCCAGGAAGGCAGGATAGATTAGCAGCAGCACAAC
Organism: Mallotus japonicus; assembly: GCA_949634005.1. Taxonomy (NCBI): domain Eukaryota; kingdom Viridiplantae; phylum Streptophyta; class Magnoliopsida; order Malpighiales; family Euphorbiaceae; genus Mallotus; species Mallotus japonicus. The sequence continues at coordinate 27,926 of CATIWK010325186.1, read as the reverse complement.
CAGGTGGACAGGATCGAGCTTTGGTGGCACTCGCAGCTGCTGATGATCCAAACAGAGGTCTTCTTGCAGCAGGAAATTCTAATTCTTCTGAGGAGTATGATAGTGATGAACAATCTGATTCAGAGTAAGCACTATATAATTTAAATGTTTCTCTTGTTTGAATTATATCACTGTCTATTGGTTACTTCTTTTGTTAATGTTTCTTCTATTTGCATGCATGCAATATTTTTTTTACAGCTTTATCAATATCACCTTCACTTATCTGTATGCATTTGTTGCATGTAACTTGTTTTTATTTCCTTAAAGTACAAACTATTTTTAAGCTTGTACTATTATATGTCCTTCACTTTTTATTATTGTGAATGGAAGTAGAAGATCTACTATTGCAATGTTATATACGATGCTCACCCCTCATCTCCTCTTGCTAATTAGAAAATAGAAAAAGAAGACCATTTGCCATGCATGATTTATCATTGTTCTCATTAAAAATTACATCTCCCCTCTTGCTAATCAAGAATATAAAAGGAGCAGGCTGTGCACTATGCATGATTTATTATTGTTCTCATTGAAAATTGCATCTCACTGTAGTCCATGCTCATTTATTTGTTGTTGCTTTTTTTAGTTACTGCTTCAAGACCATGCTACCATCTAATACTCAAATTAATTTTTTAGCAGGTACAGCTTTGTTCTTCGTATTGTCCTTCTGCTAGTTGTGGCGTGGATGACTCTACTTGTCTTCAACTCTGCCTTGATAGTTGTACCAATATCACTTGGACGCACCCTTTTCAATGCCATTCCTCTTCTCCCAATAACTCATGGAATCAAGTGCAATGGTAATGTGGTTTTTCAATTTGTCCATTACTCTTCTCCTTATGCATCATGTATGTGTGATGTGACTGATGATCTATTTGTGCATTATGCTTTTCCTCAGATCTTTATGCTTTCACTATTGGTAGCTATGTTATTTGGACTGTTTTGGCTGGAGCTAGATATTCTGTTGAGCAGATTAGAACGAACAGGGCAACCGTTTTACTTGGCCAAATCTGGAAGTGGTGTGGTATTGTTCTCAAGAGCTCTGTGCTGTTGTCAATATGGGTATGTGCCATTAATGCTGTTATCTCACTTGTCAGGCTTCCATTTTTTTGACCTGTTATTCATTTCTTTCTGTAGCAATTTTTTTTTTCTTTGACCTTTGATGCTTAAAATTGCTCTTTTCCTATAGATATTTGTCATTCCAGTGTTGATTGGGCTGCTCTTTGAGCTTTTGGTGATAGTGCCTATGCGAGTGCCTGTGGATGAAAGTCCAGTTTTCCTCCTGTATCAGGACTGGGCTTTGGGACTCATCTTCCTTAAGATCTGGACCAGGCTGGTGAGTTATCAATTTTTTATTCAATTTGATTAATTGTGCAATAGAACATTTGTTGGTATTTTTACAGCCTTTTTTTCTGCTAAGAATTATCGGTTGATAAAGCATGCAATTTTAATATCAGACTCTTGAAAGAGTTTTCTGTGAACCCTGGAATTTGGGATAAAAGAAATCCAAAACTTTACTTGGTATTATAATTTGGTAAAACATTATAATTTTATCAATAGGGGACATGAACAATAATTGTGCCAATTTGGAAGTGAGCTATAATATGCATATTTGCAACAAGCTAAATTGCAGAAGCATCTTTTCTTAAAATTCTTTTGCAATAATTATGGAACACTGATATGATTAGGTATGACCGGGACTCAAATATTTGGTAATCCAGAATAAGGTTGTTTTTGGTTTTTGGCTATGGTTGATATAATCTCATATCCTATGTTTGATAGCAGAGAAGAAGAGTTGAATTTACTTTTATGTTGTGTGTTTGAGCTTGAACAGGTTATGTTGGACCATATGATGCCACTAGTGGATGAGAGTTGGCGAATAAAATTTGAAAGAGTTAGAGATGATGGTTTTTCGAGATTGCAAGGGCTCTGGGTCTTACGAGAGATTGTGTTCCCTATAATAATGAAGCTACTAACAGCATTATGCGTACCTTACGTCTTAGCAAGAGGTGTTTTTCCTGTGCTCGGGTACCCATTAGTAGTAAACTCGGCTGTGTACCGTTTTGCATGGCTGGGATGTCTCTTCTTCAGCGTGTTGTGCTTCTGTGCGAAGAGATTTCATGTTTGGTTCACCAACCTTCACAACTCTATACTTGATGATCGCTATCTCATAGGACGTAGACTTCATAATTATGGAGAAGATACGGGACGGAGACAAAATGAGGCTGGGGTTTCCGCTGAGGTACAAAACTCTGATTTGCAAAGCACTGGTTTAATTCAAAACGATGGAGAAGTTGATATAGGACTAAGACTAAGGCATGTTAATCAACAAGAGGCTAATTGACAAGGCAGGTGTGTAGGAGTTCTAATCTCATTTAGGCTTCAATCCCTTGGAAATGTTAATAGGATGTACCAGTGGGAGAATGCTTTTTTTCAGTATGTGGTGATTAATTAATAGTTGAGTATTCTGTGCATATCATACGTGCTAAATTAGTAGTAAGAATTGAAAACATTTTAAGTATTGGCCGTTAAGTACACTGTCTTTTGTCGGTTTTCTCTTACATGAATGTACATATGCTCCTTGTTAAGTCATAGATTATGCTTCTCTTGTTAAAAACATAGGAAAATTCTCTTGGACATTTTTGGATTGGTGCATGGTTGAGTCGGGTAGGTAACGTTTTATAAAAAAATTATTGAGTATGATCAAAACATGCATTTGCATTCGCTCGCATTTGAAATTCTTCATGGTGGGGGTCTTATTTGGGACAGGAATTGCTGCCTATGTGCTAGTCTTATCTATTGATTTCTCAAGCATTATATGGTTTTCTTTTTTTAATTAAAATCATTGCATCCACTAATTGCAGAGAGGGACACGTCCTCCAGTATTATTATAGTTATAATTTGCATTACGCCGAGCGCACTTGCAAGTAGAGTCCTTATTAAATGAATTAGGGATTGGTGTTTAATACAGAGCAAAGATGTTAGATTCCTTGAACAAGAAACAAGGAATTTGCCATCTTTGACATGTGTGCTTTAGGAAAACTCCTTTGTCGCTGGTGGCGTGGCGTGGAATAGCACTTTGAGCAGTGATCTTGCCTGGTCACCTGAAACCTCTACCCCTTACAAATTGGGTGAAATGTATGCCACGTATTGTTGAATTAGGTTTCTTATTTTATTTATTTGTTTTATATTTTGACTTATTTCAGTGGCCAACACATTTTTCCTCATGAGATCACTTCAACCACAAATTCATTTTAAATGATTTCTTTGTTAGGGTAATTTTCACCTTTGTAACACAATTTTAAAACTCAATTATGGACAATGACTGATATCATTATCATGACGCTATGGTCCTTAACTTTGCTAAAATTTTCAGCATTTCTTCATTTACAATTTAAAAATGAAAACCTAGAATATTTTCTTGTTGAGGTAAGGCTTAATGGATGAGAAATTATTTAACTATTTCTGTAGTTTGTACAATGGAACCCACTTTAAGAAAGAAAATTTCTGCCTACTCTAATTGTTTTGTGGCCTACAATATAAAACAACACGGTTAGCCATTTCTTTAGCATTCGTGATAATGGTAATATCTCTTACCAACATGGGTGAATGGTGGTTATGTCGATTCGAATTTGAGACCCTCACAATTTTTACAAGTGAGAATAACAACTAAAACACCTCTGATTAGCTTGTGTAATGTGACCTATAAGATCATCACCAAGATTATTGGCGATTGATTCAAGATTTTATTGTCCTCATTGGTATCCCCACTCCAATTGCTCTTCTTTTATAGTTAAATTTAACCTATTTTTATTACAGATAAAAAATTTTGACAGTTAATTATTGAATAAATAAATACAAACTATTGTAATTATTTAGTTGACTTGTGGAGTATATTGAATTGGAAGAGTTCCATCATTATAAACATGAGATTTCAAATCCAAGTTATCAATGGATATACACAGGGATATTCCTCTTACTCACCTGATGTCATTATCAGTAAATTTTAGTTGTAAGGAGAAAAAATGTATATACCAGTGTATTGTTGAATCTTGATGATGCGTCCTGCAACAAGCAAACACTAATGCATGCCACGGTCTCAGCACCTAATTACTAACAGTGTTATCACTGTTACATTGTTTCAACAACACACTGCAGCTTGAAATCAAGATTTATTAAAATAATTTTAGCCACAATCCATGCATTACGTACTGCTTTTAGTGGAAGACGATGTAGATTCCAAACTTAAAAACCACAAAATTTGCTATTTCTTACTCAACATCTAGATGCTTTTTTTCTTTAATTTTTATTATCAGATAATGGTTATCTACTGATAAAGCTACGACTAGAAAATTTTCTGAACATTTCCTTTCAATTTTTCTGAATATTCTGTAGGAAATTCAATATGTATTCTCGCCAAGTGTACATAATTGGCACTATGTATCTCTCCAATCAAGATTAGTTTGATGAGCTGATTGATCAGTAATTGGATACTTTTTTTACATTTGGAGTTTTTGCTATCTCGTAGTTATATGAATTTCATTTTATTTTTGAAATTTGAATCGAGTGAATTTATAAAAAATTAAAACTCTTTTAACACTTATTTTTTCATAAATAAGGTTTAAATTTGAAACTCTACTTGAGAGATATTACTTAAATCTTAATTAGATTGATTAGTTGAATATATACGAATGATGATATGTGTATCGCGATCCGCTACACGATAATTTTTTTTTAAGTATTTTTTGTCCCTTAAATATAGGGACTAATCAAATGAGAGGGAGGATTTCTATGGAAAGTCGCTATTAGCCATGATACTATTTACGAAGCGACACAAAATATTATTCTATATATATATATATATATATATATATGTATGGGTTAATACATTTGTAGCCCTTTAAAGTTGATGTGTTTTTCAAATTTACCCTTTCAACTTATAAATTAATGATACCTCAATTTACTAAAAACATCACTTATAAACACATTTTATCTAATTTAAATATTTAAATAGTTTGAAAACATTAATAGGTCTTATTTTTATCAAGTTCAAGTGTTTAATGATCATCTTATAAATTGAGGAAACAAATTAACAAATAATATACCAAATACAGGAAGTTGTAGATAGGGGTATAAATGAGCCGAGATGCTTGTGAGCAGCTCAATGTTCGGCTCTATAAAAGCTCATTTAATAAATGAGACGAGCTCAAGCTATACAAAACTCGACTCATAAAGCTCGTGAACAAGTTCAAATAGAAACTCGTGAGCCAGCTCGTAATTTTAATATTTAAAAATTTGATTTTAGATATATAATAAATAAATTCGTATTGTAAAAAAATATTTTTAAAATATAGTATTAGATTAAAATCATATTTTTAAATATATTGTAATTTATTTAATAAATAATTTATTTTTAATTTTTAATGTATAATTTGTATTTTTTTAAAAAAAATTTTTGAGCTCGTTTAACCTACGAACGGCTCGTGAACACCAAGTGGGATTGCGAGCTCGACTCAACTCGATTACACCCTAGTTGTAGATGTGTCATATATATATATATATATATATATATATATATATGCAGACAGGTTTTTGTCCATTAAGATGGACGCACTAACATAACATCACGATGATGAGCTTCTACGTAACTAGTTAATAAGCAACGTCTAACTATAAATATAAGCAAACATCATATCAAGTGCAAGAAACAAAATTACACAAAAAACATTAGCACCATCACCCCACTAGAAATGGAAGACGAAGAAGCATCACAAGGTCTTGTGCATAATGGAAACATAGAAATGGCTGAAAAAGGAGTGGCGATGAACCCAACAACAAAACTTGAGCTGACAGTAGATGAAGCAATAGAAAACCACGTAGGATCCTTAGGTTTGTCGCAGTTAATACATGTGTTTGTGGTACAATTGGCATGGATTTTTGATTCCCAACACACATTAGCTACTATCTTTAGCGACGCGCAGCCACCTTCTTGGAGATGCATACCGCCACTCGAAGTCAATGCAAATGCTACTACAATGTCATCTTTGTGCATCAATGGGCAAGGAGGTGTAGCTACCTCTGTCTGTGGGATGCCTCCAGGGACATGGGAATGGGTTGGTGGAAACAGAAGCTCAACCATAGCTGAGTGGGGTCTCGTATGTGACCGGAGGTTCCTCGCTGGCCTTCCTGCTTCTGTCTTCTTTATTGGTTCTCTTTTGGGTATTTACTCTGATTCTTCTTGTATTTATATAAATATACATGTTACTATACTATGATTAATTAGTTCCAATTGGTAGTTTTCACTAATGAAAACTCAATTTAGTTGACAACTTAAAATATTTTTTAACAAAAAAATTATTTAATGTGTATATTATCATCCTTACACATATATAAATATATTATGGATAAAGTTTTATGTTGCAGCCTATGCGATATGAATAGCGTCACGAGTTACAAATTTACTGAATAAGTCTCCTTTCTAATTTGTTTGTCCCCTATTTTATGAGAGCAAAATTGAAAATTAATTTTTTTTTTATCGTATAGCAGCATGCGATATCGCGACTCACAACACCTATCATTATCCATATTTTATATTCTATTGTCAGCTTTTACAATTAATTTACACATTTAATAATAATATCTCACTTTTTAAAACAGCCTTTCTTGTTATACTATATTTATTGTTATAGCTACTATTTTACAATAATTTTTTGATATGAAAATTTTGGTTGTTAAAAGATTAATAAGCCACAAAAAATTCAAAGTTTAGTGGCAAATTTTTGCGTTGCTAATACAATTAGTGACGGATTATCTGTTTACAGATTTAGTGGCGATAGCTGTCACAAAGTCAGTCGCTGTTTTGGCAGATTCTTGTCAGGATTTGAAAGCATGAGAACCTAAACATAGTGAATTAACTGGTAAAATTGTACTGTGCAGGTTCTGCTTTTTTTGGCTTCATGGCTGACAAATGCATAGGCAGAAAGAAAGCAGTGCTTCTCTCATGCATCTTAACCTCTACAACAGCTTTCCTGACATCCCTGTCGCCAAATATATGGATATATGCACTTTTCCGATTTGCAAATGGTTTTGCTCGATCAGGAATAGGGATATGCTGCCTTGTTCTGTCTACGGAAGCTGTTGGTCGAAAATGGAGAGGCCAAGTTGGCCAATGTGGCTTCTTTTTCTTCACAACAGGCTTCCTTACTCTGCCTCTATTTGCCTATCCTGCAAGAAGCAATTGGAGGGCTTTGTACAGAAACTTGTCCCTTTGGCCCCTTGTCTACTCTCTTCTCTTCATCTCTTTTGTTTCTGAATCTCCTCGTTGGCTTCTCGTCAGAGGACGCAGCAAAGAAGCTCTTCAGATTTTGAAGAGATTTGCAAGACTCAATGGCAAGAAGCTTCCACCCAATTTAACTCTTGTAAATCCATCTACAACAGATTTGTCTAGCAACGGTGGCATCACAGAGACTAAGGCAAGTGAAAATGAGGGCCTCTGGAGCACTCCTTGGGCAGCTAAACGGATGGTTCTGGTTATGGTAACTGGATTTGGAGTTGGCTTTGTTTACTATGGTGTTCAGTTGAACGTCGAGAACCTCAACTTCAATCTCTATTTGTCTGTCGCAGTCAATGCATTAATGGAGATTCCTGCAGTTCTTATAGGTGGTATACTCTTGCGGTTCACAAACCGACGCCTGCTCTTCTCGCAGTCTGCGTTCATAGCTGGAGTTTCTTCCATTCTTTGCATCGTTTTCTCCCATGGAAGACAACGGGCAAAGGTTGATGAATCCGGTGGTGGGAGTTGGCCTCAGTTAATCATTGAAAGCATTGGTTTCATGGCTGCTTCTGCAGCATTTGATATCTTGTATATTTATTGTGTTGAGCTTTTCCCTACCAATGTCAGAAACTTTGCTGTTTCAATGTTGCGGCAATCCTTGATGCTGGGGGCTTCCATAGGACCTCTGCTAGTCGTCCTTGGCCGTCTGAATCCATCACTCTCCTTCCTTGTATTCGGGCTGCTTTCTATTTTCAGTGGAGTTCTAAGTTTTTGGCTACCAGAGACGAGAAATGCTCCTCTATATGAAACGCTAAAGCAGCAAGAAGAAGAAGAGAAACAGAGCTGTAAAATCAATGATTCTGATGTCTTTACCTTATAAAGTAGTCTAGAAAATTGTCCTTCAACTTGTACAAATACTTGGGTTATGAAAGACCTTTCTAGGTGGGATTCTCAAATCATGTTCATCTCAAATTATGTTTTGTTTAGGAATGCTTACCAAAGCATTGTACTTGTCTTGGGTTATAAAAGCATGCACAAGTGTATCCTTGTTTATTAAACTACACAAACCAAATTATATTCAAGACATTTGGCAGCCATCTAAATGATGAAGCATATAGTACAATAAATGCCCACAGAAATCCTCTGGACCATTTGGCAAATAACTTGTTAAGTCACCTTGCTCTAATCCTGCATGTTAAAGCACTCCCACCTAATCAACATAAATAATCAAAAGAAGAGGCTTCAGATGGGATCAGTGAATACTAGCTTTACATGCAATGCAGTCTCCCCTAGATGCCCACATTATAGACCAAAAATCCGCACCTGTTTTGGGTGTTCAATCTAATTTTGGTTAAGATGCATTCAATTGAACAATAATGAATTTAGCTACAGCTCAATTTCCACACCCACACAATAAAGATTAAAAAGCAAGAACAGAAGAAGACTACACCCACAGTCAGAAATTAGTCAACTGATTTAAGCCAAACAGGATAATTTGTCATTCCAAGCAAAACCAAGCCACAGAAGTGCCCATCATTTGGCATAACCAAAAAGTAAAGCACAAACCTCACAATCTTTAAAACAATTCCCTGAAATCTCAGTATACCAAAAAAAAAAAGAATTCCTACATTTCTATGAAAAATTAATCTAAAAATGTATCGAAGAACATCTGGGATCATTTCACATTGTGCATTTCAAAGGCTATACCCACGCTCAGCCTAGGAAACAAGGTTGTCATTCAATGACAATGAAGCCAGTTGGTCAGCTGCACCACCAGCCTGTTGCTGCTGAACGCTCCTCAGAACTTCCATAGCCTCAGCAACCTTTGCTTTTAGAGCTTCTGGTGATTCGAGCAAGTGTAATACCTCAGTCTGATCCATCTCAAGAAGCATGCCTGTCACTTTAGCCGCTGCATCAGGCTCCAGCTGTTCTACCAGAGGGTAAAGATTCTCACCCAGCATCTACATTTATCATAAAGAAGAAATTAAATTAGTTCCTTCCCAAACACCACCTAGTTACACCTCAATAACTAACTAGTATTTCAGAATTTGGTTTATGCCGCAAGCAGCAATTGTTACCAGTTTAACCTCCCAACAGTAAGGTGACTAAACCAAACCCATTTGCTGGAAGGCAAGGATAAAACTGGTCCAAACCCATTTGTTTCATGAAGGAAGCTAGCCAAAAATTTAAAACTGCTATGAGTACCATATAATATTTCTAGTGTTTATGTTCCTTATTTAATGGCACTAACCCACTAAACCATAAAAATTAGCAAATATCACATTGTTAACTCCTTGAAGGCAGGAAAAACAGGTTAATAACATACTGTTCTCTGCTGCTCTGGAGAAGCATTTGCAAGCGCACTAGCCAAAGCTCCAATGGGAATTGGCTGAGAAAGGGATGCATCACGCAGTGGCATGCCACCCATGTCATATGGAACAGAAAGCATGCCTCCAGCAACACCAGTCATAGGAACATCAGGCATGCCACGTCCAGGTGGGTAGCGATAGACGCGCCCCCTTGGAACCATCTGTCATAAAGCACTATTAATCAGACAAAGGATACCAATATGTAACAGTTTAGTACAAAGTACTGCTGCCAACCTGCTGCTGCATTAGTTGAACAGGCTGCTGGGATTGCTGAGCAGCTCCTGCCCGTCGACCACCAGGACGCTGACCCTGTTGCCCCTGCTGAACCATTGGCATGAAGAAATTTGGCATAGGAGCGCCACCAGGCCTCATACCAGGTACAAGCTGCTGTTGATACCCAAACCCAGGCTGACAGTGGTTTAAATCATTAGGTAAAAAGCACCTTGTCAATAGGATTAATCAAAAAGCAAGTACAACAAAGCATGTGATGGAAACAACTGAACAAGCCAACATCAAGAGAATAGTTACCTGTGGAGGCATCATAGCAGGTGGGGCCTGTCCATAAAATATCTGTTGTCCAAGTCCTGGACCACCAGGGGGATACATTGGCAAACGGGGAGCAACAGATGCTGGCATTGCTACTGGCCTTAACTGAGAAAATTGAGCCTATATAAAGAGGGAAAATTACATTTAATTAGCACACGAGGTTCAAGGAAATCGAATGTTACAAAATAAGGGTATAATACTAGCATGACAATTTGAAAAGAATAACTATGAAGAAAAAGAAAATAGATTATTTAAGACTAACATGTTAGACCCACAAGCAAACACCTTAATAAGGTGATAAAGAAAAACACCGATGCATTACAAAGGTAACATGTGGATTGTGGAATGTACATGTATACATGTATATAGAAGTGCGTTTGTGTTCGCATGTGTGCATATATTAGGAAGGAAGAGCTGTTAATAAACTAAACCAACTCTGTCCACCAACTCTTTTGTATCGAGGCTCAAAATATCATAATATTTATTAAAAAAAAAAAAAAAAATCATACCTGCAACCTGGCTCTTCTGTCTTCCTTTCGTTGTGCAAGTGCAACATATAGGGGTTTGCTAACAACCATTTTGCCATTCATCTCCATGAGCTATGAAAACAACAAATTATTTCTCATTTTGCCATTCATTTTAATGTATGGTCTTTACAAATGCACAAGGAAAAAACCCACTTACAGCTTTAGATGCCTCTTCAGGAGTTGAGAATGCAACAAACCCTGAGCCTCTGCTTATTCCATTAGGATCTCGCATAACCTGTTGATATAAAGAAATGCATGTCACTTGATGTTGCAGTCAGTGGATTGATGAGAGCTAATCACACAGGTATCTTGCTATTTGAAAATTAAAAGCTGCATACCTTGCATGATGTGATTGTACCAAATGGAGAGAAGAGCTCTTTAAGCCTATCATCACCTATGCTATCATCTAGATTTTTAATATACAAATTGGCCCCTTGAAACTTGTCAGCTGCCTCTTTCATACTCTGTTCAAATTGAACTTTTAATTCAGTCTCCCTTTCAGATTTCTTTTGGGCTTTTCCAACAAACCACTCCTTGTCATCAAATTTCTTTCCATTAAGGGCCTCAACAGCTCTAGCAGCATCATCTGCATTCTCAAAATTGACAAATCCAAAGCACCTTGTTTTCCCATCCCCATCCCTCATCACAACAGCACTTGTGATTGCTCCAAATTCACCAAAAGCTTTCGTCAAATCTTCTTCAGTAGTTGTTTCTGAAATATTCTTTACAAAGACATTGTTAAATTTTGTCTTGTCAATCGCACTTTCTCTCTCCTGCTTGCGAAGAAAGGGTCCCACATACACTTGCTTATCATTCAACAGCATTCCATTTAATTTTTCGATGGCCTTTTGAGCAGATTCCTCATTGTCAAACTGTACAAAACCATAGCCCTTTGACTGACCAGAGGAATCAGTAGCAACCTTGCAAGAGAGGATGTTCCCAAATGCTGAGAAAGTGTCATGTAATGCTTTATGATCAATCCCCTTATCTAAGTTCTGTGAAGTGAACAGAAAGAATGTCAGCCAGAAATAGAGATGAGGCTTGGAAAACCAAAATCATATAAATCACCAAAGAGGAAAGCAAAGCTCTCGATATGAATACCTTGATAAAAATGTTCCCAGACCCGCTTTTGCGAACACTTGGGTCACGATGAGAGTACATTATCCTAATGGGACTTCCGTTGAGAGGAGTAAAATTCAGCATATCCATTGCCCTAGCAGCTGTCGAAAGTTGAGATAGAGTGAGAGAGAGAGCAAAGAGAGAAATTAAATTATGTAATGCAGCCACAAGAAAAAAAGGAAAAAAAAAAAAAAAAAAACTCTTCAAATTTTTGCATCACAGATATATGACTTTAGTGCAAATACATTCATTAGGTTCCTTCCCTATTACATTATGACAAGAGTTTCCACTGAGATATGATACTCTTCAATATAAAGCTCTACCAATTCAAGAATGCTTCCAAGCATGACAAACTTCAGAGCTTTATACTAGTAACGTATAGAAGTATCCAACAAGTATAATGACTGGTTGCAATACAATCTCATTCAAAAGGTTGCCACAGGCAATCCCACAACAAAACAATTTCAAACTTATTATAATAATAAGCATAGGCATCGTGCCACTCCTTGGAATAGTAGCCAGACCAAGATAATGTATGTCAAAGATGTGCATATATCAGAAAGAAATTATCCCCAACTTTGTAGCAAGACAACTGCTTCCCTTACCATATCTTGGTAAACAAGACTCGAGAAACAAATGAAGCCAAGAGTCAATCTTTTCACTTTGTAAGGTCATCAGAATAGCAGGACTGCACGCACAACAAAGGTTGTGCAGTGGCTTTTTATCAGTCACCAAGCTCTTCTATGAGGGGTTAAAAAATATTCTAAAACCCCAAGAATACAGCAATAGTAAATCCTTCAAGGCTTCTAACAGAATACCTCCCACTTACAAAGGCCATATTACACCACAAATATCAATATTCAAAATAAAATTCACAAAAAGTCAATAGCTTAAAGACAACATATATACATTCGTGAAGCTAAGAGCAAAGGTCCCAAATCCACCCTCTTAATATCATGCACATTAATGGCATAAGTTTAGTTGCTGCTAGTCAGTCCAAAACTAGAATCTTTTTATATCAATCATCCACTTGATCAATTAATCACCTTTTTCACATTCCCTTCTCATATTTTGCCATAAACAACAAAATTAAATTTACTCGTCGCAAACGAATAAACTAACAAACCAGATGAAGTAACTTAATATAATCAGACATTACCCCTTTTGCACAACAAAAAAATTAACTGAAAAAAACTTTCCTTAAATAATCAGCCAGCATATTGTTAAACCATTACCTATTAAGTCTACTACAACAACTACTACTACTCTAAACAACTAATCAACAAACCCATCATTTATTTCCTCAGTTGCACAATAAAATAGGGTTAAAAATTCAAACTTTATCAAACGCAAATGCAAGAATAATAGCACTAACCATCCTGAGGATTGCTATAGTTAACATAGCCATAACCAAGCGATCGCCGAGTAGTCAAGTCCCTACAAACCCTAACAGAAACAACTTGCCCAACTTGATTAAACAGATCATACAAGTGTGAATCAGTCACGTTGGCCTCCAGATCCCCAACATAAAGCGAAGTCGTCACGAATTGTGGATTAGCTCCACCGTTAACATTCTGGGCTTGAACTGGAACTGGAACTTGTGCCATTTCTTCTTTTTTTTTTTTCCTTTTGCTCAAAAATTTTGTTTCTTTTCAAAGTTTTTTGATTTTTTTTCAATTTCTCTTCCCTCTCCTCTTTTTATTATATAAGAAACAAACCAAAACCTAGATAGAACAAAAGAGCGATGATGATAAAATACGCACACCAAGTGTTTGATAAAAGAACTAAAAGAGATAATTTGTTTTCAAGTTTTGATTTTTTTGATGTTTTTGATATGGGGTAGTAGGAGGAGAGGGAAGGTGAAGAAAGGAACGGTGATATTGGCCGCCGGAAAGACTCTGGCGGCGCGTGAGGAACTGACAGATAGAGTAAGGTTGAAGAAAGAGAGAGAGGAAGCAATAGAGAAAAAAAGGAAAGGACTGTACAAGGCAGAAAGAAAAGGATATAAAGGGAAGAGAAAAAAGAAAAAAAACCCTAGGATTGATTTTGAGGATGGGGAGATCTCAGCCGTTGGATTTTGGACGAGTGATGTGGGGTCCATGATGACAGGGTCAAGAAGGAATCTTAGGTAACTTCGTAGATTCATACAGGATTAGCGCGTGTATATTCTATTAGATTTTCGGTTATTATTTTTTTTTTAATATGATGTACTCGGTATTCGATATCATGTAGAGCTGGATTAATTTGGATTCGACTCGGCTAAGATTCAGAAGAGCAACAAAGGTCTCTTCATGAATATTTAATATTTGGACATACGTTAAATCTCGAATCCGAAACATAGTTTAAGTAGCATCAAAATTTAAATTATTATTGGAAATTTAATAATTGTTGGTGCTAGTTTTTTTCTCTTTAACTTAAATTATTTTAGTTAATTTTAAAAATTCTTATTAGTATATTGTAGTAGAAACATGGTAGTCAATAATGTATATAATTAAATTATTATTATTATTTTATCAAATTTTGTATTATATTTTTGTCAAATAAAAAATTATATTATTTGACTCAATATAGTTACAATATGGATATGGAGTTGGGATTGACCGAAGATTGTAGCCAACGCTAATAGTTTTATGGAGGATTATCATCTCTCGTACTACTAATTTAACATATTCAATGCTAATATCTCAAATAACAGGTAGGCAATTTAAAGCAATTAATAACATTCAATAAAAAATACTTAAGTTGAATATGATATTTAAAAAAATTAAAAATTATTGTTTACAATTGTAATTTTGGTGCAATTAGTTATGAAAATTTGTTCGAATAGTATGTTAATTTACTTTTTAATTATTATATATGATTATTAATTAGGTTCAATATGATATGATAACACCTCTTAAAGTAATTTTTAATTAAATCAGAAGAATTTAAAATTTGCAAACGGATAAAAATATACCCAAAAAGTTGAAACTACAAATTTATTTATTTAAAGAATAAAGAAAATTACATGTTAAAAAATGTGTTTTTTTTTTTAACAACTGAGAGGTCAATGAAAAAATGGGAGATCGAATCAATGACCTTACCTTATAATATCTATCACATGAGCCACGAAGGAAGACTTATAAAACGTGGTATTATTATATGGAAAATGAAACATTTTTTAGATTTGTTTAGAAAATTTTCTCATTGAATGTTTTGTTGGTTAAAGAAAGAGATGCACTATTGGCAAGTGAAAAATAATCAATCTTTATTTTTCTCTCTCGTTTTAACAGTATTTTGCCATAGTCCATAAACATCAATATTTTAAAAGGGATGGCTACTGGTTTTCACAGGTAATCATCCCCTGCTCTCTCTTCTCTTTATGTGTTTAGGTTTATCAAATAATTGTAGTTATAGCTTTATAGTTATGTTTATATATATGTGTGTTTTGATAGCTATTTCGTGTAGATGGTTCTGCCATTCTGCTTCTTCCTTGTTAGTCTGGATCTTTCTTCTCTTAAGTCTATAACAGAGATCAACTTCTCCATGGAAACTCAAGAAGATCTGGGTAGAAATCATGCCCAAAGTTGTTGGAAATGCTGAAGAATTTTCATAGATCGGTTGGTGTTTTCTTCAACACTCTAGAGATTTATCTTTCCTCAAGTCTAGGAAAGATCAGGATGATCTTATCCCCCTTCCCCAGCATGAGCAGATGATCTACTTAGCTATGGCCGCTGCCTCTTTCTCCACCAGTATGAGCATTTGCCTTCTTCATAGCCTCCAACTTATTAGGGTTTCAGTTGAGCTTTTTCTCTTATTTTTGATTCATAGTTTCAAAACCAAATCTTCAGATATTGTAATTTGGGCTTATGATGTAACATGGGCTCATGTTTGTATTAATTTTCTATATTAATGAAAGTTTTTTTTTTTTCTAATCACAAGGGGTCTTGAGAGGGTCTCAACACTGGAAGGCGCTTTTAAGCTTATACCACATTCAGACTAATCATCACTCAACCGATAATGGACCCCGAAGGACAGTAAAAGTCTACCTCAAGAGTTTTAAAGTAGTTGCATACCCAGGATTTGAAACTTGAGATCTCTGATTAAGCTCAAATAATCCCTCTCTAACTCATTCACACCCTCTTGGGTTAATGAAATTTTTTTTTTTTTTTTTTGAATTAGGGGAAGGGGCCGGTGGGATTCGAACCGCCACCGGTGCCTTCTTAGGCAGAAGGCTTGCCAGTTGCCACCCAGGTAAGGGGCTTGGGTATTAATGAAAGTTGTTCTAAAAAAATATATATTGGCAAGTGGATCGTTGAACAAAATGAACACGTTCCCTTGATTGTGAAGTGGGAAGTTTTGAAAGTTTCCAAAATGGATTTGAATAATGGAAAATTTTCCCTTCGTTCTTCATTTGACTTTCTTTCATTATTGATTGGTGGAATTTGCTTCTTTTTTTTTCAACGAAGTTGACATTTTAAGTCCATAATATAATTTTTTTTTTTTGAACAACAAGTCCATAATATAAAATTGAGGGAATCATTTATTTTTAACTTAATTTAACACAATAAATTTATTATAAAGAAATAATTAATATTAATTAAAAAGCGAGATAATTTAAGTACAGATAATTATAAAATAGAAAATTTTATTATATTTCAAATGAGATAAAAATTAATTTTACTAATTAAGCAAGAAACAATATTCTTGAAAATTTTAAAAACATTAATTTGAAATCAAATGCTAAAACTTATAGGTGGTACTGATATGAATATCAAGATATAGAAAAATGAGAATACTAACACGAAAACGATTTCTAAACTAAAGTATCAATTTTATAAATTGAAGTATTTAAGTAATACAAACATAAAAAAAAATAAAGATACAAATAAGAAAAAATGTCTATTAATTGAAATTTCTATGTGACATAGGGTAAGAAAGTTATTTTTAAAGGACGTTTTTTTTTTTTTTTTGATAAAATGGGAATAACTAATAAATATCATTGGAAGAAAATGACCAAAGAATCACTTTGAAGAAAAAAAAAAGGAAAGCCACCGATAATTTGAATTCTTTTTTTTTTTTTTGAAACTATAATTTGAATCTTTTATATATGCAATAAGTGGAGATGTAGGTCCAATTGTCATTTTGCAAAATTTCCATTGTGTCTCTGCCTTTCTCTGTTTTCCACATTTCCTTCTCCTTTCATGGAATAGCAGAGGAAGAAGAAAACCTTCTCTTCTCAATCTTCTTCTTTTTCTTCTGAATTTTCTTCCTCTGCTCTGTATACTCCTTCAAATCTGAAATTATCCTCCTTTAACATTTCACAAAGAATTAGAAAAAGTTACAGCTTCATGGCTTTTTCAATATCTTTACCAACACTATCTCTGCATCACCCTTTACCTTCTTCTTCAGCTTTTTCTTTATCCAAACCAAAGTACCCTTTTTTCTTTTCAAAACGTTCATCTCTGTATTCAACTCATCCCGCATCTGTTCGAACCTTCTCATCCATAACCAGCAATGGAACCGCGGTATCTCTCTAACTAACTAACCTAACTCTCATGTTTCACTAACATTTTTATTTTTTAAAAAAAAGAGAGAATTTATTTGTTCTTGCATTTATGTGTGGCTTTGTTTTTAGCCAAGAAATGGGACGTACCCTGTTGGTGATTTCATGACCAGAAAAAAAGATTTATTTGTGGTGAAAACTACTACAACTGTTGATGAAGGTAGCTTTTTCTTTTATTTCTTACTTTCATTCTGGGATTTGTTTTCTTTGATTTTTCTTTGTTGATTTGGTGTTTTTATATTGCAGCATTAGAGGCTATTGTGGAGAAGAAACTATCTGGTTTTCCTGTAGTTGATGATGATTGGAAATTGGTAATTTTATTCTTTTCAGTCTACTATTTTTGCATCTGTATAGTTTTTAGTGGTTGAACTCATCGTGCTTGTTAATTAGTTTATGCAAATGGGTTGTTTGTTTTCTTTGTTTAATTATGAAATTTCGAGATTATCACATGGATTAAGCTTAATTAATATCCCCATGATCCCAATTTGTTTAGATCCTTAGTTTTGAGCATAGTCTTTTTGTTTACAATCATATCTATCACTCAACCTGAATACTTCCATATAGTTTTAGTATTGTTCTGGCGACCTACTTAATTAGTTATGCATTGTTATCCCTTACCCACCTTTATTACCTGCCCTTGTTCTTCACCTTAAATTTTAATTTATTATGATACTTGTTGGCGGCCTAAAATTCTAACTAACCTCTTATTTGGTTCAATTTCATTAAGGGATTCATTTCATTTTCAAACAAATTTTAAATAGAATTCATTTGAACCAAACACATTTCATCAATAAGAATGGATTTACTACTAAGTAATTTTACAAAATTAAGAAGTTAGAATTGAAAATTAATTTTACAAAGTTTCATCTGAACCAAACACGCTCACTTGGATTTGCAAATGAATTTCATAAAATTTTGTGAAATTCATTTGAACCAAACACTCTTACTCAAATGAATTTCACAAAATTTTACGGAATTCATTTGCAAATCTAAATGAATGTTTGGTTTAAATGAAAATTTTGTAAAATTCATTTCCAATTCTAATTTCTTAATTTTGTAGAATTGCTTAATACTAAATCCATTTTTATTGATAAAATGTGTTTGGTTCAAATGAATTCTATTTAAATTTCATTTGGAAATGAAATGAATTTTTTAATGAAATTGAACCAAACAAAGGGTTAATGACATTGCTTCAGTAATTGATTTTTGGTTAATACTTTGTTGCAGATTGGTGTTGTTTCAGATTATGATTTGTTAGCACTCAACTCTATATCAGGTATTTCAAGTCTACTACTAATGGCAGTTAATTTTCTTGCCGATTACTTTTTTTTTTTTTTTGTAGCTTTTCTGCATATTTTTAACTGGCAGAATGATGGTGGTTCTTGACTGCATTGGTTCAAAATATTCATTTCACTTCTTTGTCTTGGAGACGTTTGCTGTTACAAATAAGCATCAGTTACTAAGACATTTGCTATAGTTTTGTCATGCTGGTACCGCACAGTTACTAATTTTTTCCTTGTATGGCTATAGGTGGAAATCTGAGTGGCACAAGCTTGTTTCCTGATGCTGATATTTCTTGGAAGGTAAGCATCAACTGTCCTCTTGATATTTCTGGATGTTGGTTTTTCAATTTGATGCTGCTTTTGCACCATGCAGAGTGTATATAAACTATACAAATGCAGACACACAAAATCACACAAAATTGAACATCTAATTACATTCAGAAAGTGTATTGGAGGGAGTGGCCAGAAGCTAGGTTTTATATGCAGATATGAACACTAGAACTAGGAAGCTTCATGGGCAGATTTTAGAATGATGACTAGTCCGTTATGAGCATTGGAGAACTTGTTTAGTCTCCTTAGTCTACAAGCTCAAGGTCCAGGTTCTAAATCAAGCTCAGAAGAGTAGATTGGGTAGATATGGCCATACATATGAGAGCTCAAATCTTCAGGGTACTAATATGGCTTCTCTGACTATGGATTGAACATTGCAGACATTCAATGAAATGCAGAAACTACTTACCAAGAACAATGGCAAAGTTGTCGGTGATTTGATGACGCCTGCCCCACTTGTTGTTAATGAAACCACCAATCTAGAGGATGTTGCCAGGTATTATGATTGTTACATGTTTAATTATATCTGTCTGTTTTTGAAGAAAATCTTATATTGTATAGTTTCAACGATGCAATTAATACCTAGACTCTGATACAAAAATTTCTGGCATTGCTTTATTGCATCTCATTTATAGTTGGGATAGAAAAGTTTACATTTAGGACCAAACATGACCAAAATTTCTGATCGTAGGTTGCTGCTTGACACAAAATATCATAGACTTCCAGTGGTAGATGGTGACGGGAAGCTGGTAAGAACTAAAGACTACATGTCATTTTCAAGTTCTTATTAACAGTAACTAGCAGAACGCTACTGATCTTTGTTTTGATGCCAAAGGTTGGAATGATTGCACGAGAGAATGTTGTTCGAGCGGCCATGCAGATGAAAAGTGCCAGTCAAAACTAAAAGATGAAGATGATTTTTGGGTCATCATGTATTTGCAGCTTCTTTTAGTGATGTTTATGTTTCAATTATTCTTTCCAGGCAGAAGTGAAAGTGATCAATCAAATGTTCTGAACTAAGATCCTCTCTGCAGTCATTCTTTGTTTTACCATTGTTTACATATATACAGGATTATTTGGAAGAGATGACTTAGGATGTTTTGGTACTAGTTTTTTACCAAGGTTTTGTATCATAAACAGCATTCTTATTGCGACTACCAAATATAGTTGTAAAAGGTTATATACATGTTAAACTGTCAATTCTAATGCCTATATAGATGCATACAAGCAACTTAAAAGTTTGAATCTGTGATCTGGGTTGATTTTATACATTAGTTATTGACTTTTATCAACAAAATGATTCTAATTATCTAACACGTATCAACAAACAAATTTTTAACGCCACCGTGAGCCTTGGCCCGATGGCCAAGCTGTTAATGGCATAAGCCGAGACCCATCTCCCCCCTCCCCTATTGTAACTTGGCCAAAAAAAAAAATTAACACTAGAATTGGACCACATAGATTTATAGTTTTTGCACAAATCGAATAAATTTACCTTTACATTGACAATTCTCCTTGAAGATAAAAATTAATTTCACAAATTAATAGTGGTATGAGTAGCTACTATTGTTTCGTCAATTTATCTTAACAGAAAATCAACGCTTCTCAATCAATCAAATTTATTAAGCCACTTCATGATGTCGGTTAGAGAAAAATTGGTATTTTTTCTTTAGTGCTGGCACTTTGACACACTAAAATGCGATTTTTCTTGACAAAATTGCTGACACCTCTGCTTACGAATGAGCTATGGAAATTTCCCTTTCGAAGAATATATATATATTTCTACTAGTGCTTTACTCTTGTCCAAGAAACCATTTGACATCTTGCTCAAAAGCTATCAAGATATTGATCTAAAACTCTTTCTTCACTGTATTGATCGATGGACTCAAACTCAGCTCCAGTTGAAATGTTCTTCTTTCCATTTGTTGGTGGAGGTCATCAAATCCCCATGATAGACATGGCAAGAGTCTTTGCCTCTCATGGTGCCAAATCCACAATCATAACCACCCCAAAACATGCCCTTTCCTTTCAAAAATCCATCGACCGTGATCAAAAGTCCGGCCGCCCCATCTTTATCCACATCCTCGAGTTACCAGATGATGTTGACATAACTGATACAGACATGTCTGCATCTCCTTCCACCGACACTTCTATGCTTCAAGAACCTCTCGTAAATATTTTACTTAAAACCAAACCTGATAGTATTGTTCATGATGTGTTTCATCGGTGGTCAGCTGATGCTATTGATAGTACTGGTATTCCAAGAATTACTTTCAATGGAAATGCTTGCTTTGCTCGATGTGTGTTCGAAAATATGAGACGATACAAGCCTCATGAGCAGGTGAGTTCTGATCTAGAGCCTTTTCTTGTTCCGGGTCTTCCTGATAAGATTGAATTGACTAGATCTCAGCTACCAAGCTCCGAAAGATTGCCCCCAGGTCATGAGCATCACAGAAGGATGCATAGGCCTGACCAGAAGGATTTTGGGGTTTTAGTTAACAGTTTCTATGAATTGGAGCCAGCTTATGTAGAATTCTTCCAAAAGGAAATGGGGAACAAGGCATGGCTTGTAGGACCTGTTTCGCTGTGTAACAGGAACATAGAAGATAAAGCTGAGAGAGGGCAGAAGACAACAGTGGATGAGCAAGCCATCTTGAACTGGCTTGACAGCAAAGAACCCAATTCTGTTCTTTACATCAGTTTCGGGAGCTTAGCTCGTTTAGCGCCTGAGCAACTCCTGGAGATTGCTCATGGTCTCGAGGCTTCCAACCACCCATTCATTTGGGTGATTGGAAAGATGTTCAAATCCACCGAGGAAGCACAAGAAAATGTGTTTCCTATTGGATTTGAAGATCGACTCAAAAAATCCCAACAGGGCCTGATTATAAAAGGTTGGGCGCCGCAGCTGTTAATATTAGAGCACAATGCTGTAGGAGGATTTGTGACTCATTGTGGATGGAACTCTACTTTGGAAGGTGTTAGTTGTGGACTGCCAATGATAACATGGCCGATCACAGCTGAGCAATTTACGAACGAGAAGCTAATTACTGATGTGTTGAAGATTGGAGTGAAGGTGGGAAGTATGGAGTGGATGTCATCTAAGGATCCACCACGGGCAACGGTGCAAAGAGACCAGGTGGAGACAGCAGTGAAAAGACTAATGGGTGGTGGTGAGGAGGCAGCTGAAATGAGAAGAAGAGCTAAAGAGCTTAGAGAGAAAGCCAAGAGAGCTGTGGAAGAAGGAGGATCATCTTATAAAGATGCAGATGCTTTAATTCAGGAACTCAAATCTCGCCCACGAATTTGAGACTTCTCCGGATGTAATAGAGATGATCATGTTTAGGCTATGGTAACTTTCCAGCGTAGTTAATACTAGCTGTATTGCTCAAGGTACTGAAAAATATGAGTTTTGCATCCTGGTTCAGAAATTGCCTATCTAACATGATATCTGTACAACTTAGTTCCTTTGCTGATTTTCTTCTAAATTGAATGCATCAAATGATACCAATGCCTGCTGATTTATATCTGCTATCAAATATAAAAACAAGTGTTAAATCTCTTGAACCATACAAATTACAAAAACTCCACAGGGATGCCTAAAGAACTCTGAGGTACTGACTGATATTCCCTGCATTTCATGAGCCTGATGAAGATAATAGAAACCAAAGAATGAACAGCACAAGAATAGACTTCCCACCCATCAATAAAAATCATGTCCTAATTGATTATCAATCATTGTACAGTATAAACTTTGCAATATCACTAAATCCAGCCTCGCTATAACATTCAGCGATCCGCTCAGTGACATCAACCCAAGTTCCTTCAATAGAAGCTAAATCCAACAAGAAAGCAGCCTCATCCAATGCTATCTACATGGGAAATCAGTATCGTTAATGATGTTGAGCAGTGTTAATCCAATGTGAAGTATTTACCAACTTGTTACCTGGGCAGGTGCCTTTCCTTTCTTCAAATCTTCTTGTTTACCCTCTTGGGTCACCTTCTCCTTGATGTATTCGATCTGCTCATCCTCCCATTGCGCAATGCAAGCAACTTCCTTATTGAGATTAATTGTTATTGCCAAACCATACAAGAAAAGTGGGGAATTAGAAATAGAAGATAATAACAATCTAACAGAACAATTTGCATGGTTTAAGGAAGGGTGAATTACTTGGTATGCACAACCTAATGTCCACCATGGTGATTTCAAAGCTACCCTTGCAGCATCTTTAGCTTCTAAGGTCCGACCAACTCTACAAGTAGCAAATAGCAATCAGAAAAATCCTCTTGAGAAATGGTTTAGTGAAATGGACAAAACATATGAAAGATATGGATGAGAGTTGTACAAACTTCTGCAAAATCTCGGCATAGAATACAAAGGGCCGCCCGAATCCTGGAAATAAATTTTTCTTTGTGTAAAACTCTCCTGTCACCATTGCTGAAACCTTCCACTCACAAGAATATAAGAATCTGTTGAGAACAATGGCAAATGACACAGTAGCATATGAGGGACCAAAGTTA
The DNA here is from genome assembly GCA_949634005.1 of Mallotus japonicus. Lineage (NCBI taxonomy): Eukaryota > Viridiplantae > Streptophyta > Magnoliopsida > Malpighiales > Euphorbiaceae > Mallotus > Mallotus japonicus. The sequence goes on along the minus strand of CATIWK010325186.1, from coordinate 4,383 downwards.
GAAACAGCTTACATGGTCCTCTTGCTCAAAATGATGCATAACTTTACGCTCTAAGATATCTGGGAATAGTCCAACCTGTCAAAACAAGTGTGAGCTCATATCTGTTTTCCTATTTTATTTAGGAACCACAATTATATTCTTATTGTAATATTGTCTGTATATATATATCAAAGAGTTACAGCCCTGTATATAATTATTCAGGGATTTCTGCATACTGGTTCAGCTATGAATCAAGTAGCATTTAGTTAATAAAACCACTAATGAAAATCTTTACCTTTTTCAAAATATACTGATCAACATTTGCAGTTTGAGATTCAGCAAAATCACCCCTTCTGTATAGTTTTTCACCAGCTTCTGCAGAAGCATCATAGAGTTCACCTTTACTTCCATGGGAATTGTTGGCATCTTCTTCAACCAGAATTCTATGGATATATTGATCTACCTGTGTCATCATTACTGCATAATATAAGTTGTCTTTTCAGGTAATGAGAACATACATTGAGAGTAGTCCCGTTTTCAAGAGTATCCCAACCAATCTCCACACCACAAATGATGTATGAACTATGAAGGAAACAAAGGAAAAGAGAAAGATAAAATGATGAATTGCCAAGATGCCAGAGAATGTGCCGTAATGCTAATATACAATGTAGACCAGTTAATTATGCACATCAATGCTTGATTTTAGTTTAATGTATTACATTCTTAGCTAAAAGCCACACCCCATGCTTGCGAACTTCCACAACTGGCATCTCCATTCTGTTGCAATAGGAATAGTTGCATGAAGATAAATAAAGCTAAAAGAAAAAAAAAAAAAACAATGCCATAAACATACACAAACATCCATTCTATATGGTAGTCAACTAGATACATATATCATACCCCGGTGGAGCTGTTGGCCATCGCAGCAGTGCAGTGACAGAACCTAATGACAATGGTATAAAAAATGCCCATGACTTGTGAGCATATAATGGTATAATCTGCACTAGAACTGCTCCTTCTAGTACATTATCACAAAGCAAATTATGTGCATCTAACCTGACAGATTCTCTGATAGGGGAACTACAAGGGGGATTAACCCTTGCTTCGATCCAGGAGAAATGATGATTTCGCCTGTAAATGTAATGAAAAAAGTAACATAAAGATGCAGTTAATGAGAAAATTGAACCTCAGAACTACAAGCAAATTGTAGCTGTGAATATGTAGTTGAATAACTTAACATTAGGATATAACAAATTTCAGGCAGAGGTGATGTTCCAACTTGGAACTTCCAAGTGTCAGCTGAACAAGCAGAGTGAAACAAATTTTTGAGGACTAGCAGATTTAGCATTTCTGAGAGGTACAGAAGAAAATGAACTAAACATTACAATGTAACAAATTTCAGTAAGTAGCAATGTTCGAAGCATTAGCTGAACAAGCAGAGTGAAACAAATTTTTGAGGACTAGCAGATTTATCATTTCTTAAATGTACAGAAGAAAATTTCAAACAAAACCAAAACCTGATAGAGAAATATAATTCATTGCTCTGTGGCTATAGCATACCTTTTACAGGTAGATATCACAGAAAACACTAAAACAATGTTAATACTGACCATAACTTTCAGAAAGAAAAGAACTTCATTCATAAACAGTGTTGTTTTATAAAAGAGCAAGAAAGATCATTCAGTAAGAAACAGACTACTATTCCATAACAGAATGTTACATATTACTCCAGTTACATCCTGAAATTGAAGATAGAAAATGAAAAGAAACATGTTCCAACAGAAACAAAAAGCCTAAACTATAGGTAAAACGATACCAATAGTCAAATAATTCAACATATAATAAAACAAAATACTACCACCATGATGATAATTCAACATATAATAAAACAGAATACTACCACCATGATGCCGGACAACCCACAACTGCAAAAGGAATCTCATGGGGGAGAGGGAGACTTGAGCTTACAAGGACTCAAGCCCCCGTCTCCTAACCGATGTGGGATATTGGTGCATCATCATTGTTCAAATGAAAAAACAAATAATAGATACCTCTGGTTTGAAGCATTTTCAGCAAGTGATGGAGATGCTCAGGAGGTTGAGTTACAGCTACATCCTTGATGAATGATACATGACCTGCATTTTGGTTGGCAATTTAAAAACTGCCTGAAAACTCCACTCCGTAATTACTCAAAATGAACTCAGTATCAACTATTCCTAGTCTCAAATCAAGCAAAAACCAGCTACATAGACCCACATTTCTCTTTTCTACTCCATTTACACCAAACTTCAAAAAACAAGAACTGGGTTTTAACTATTTATCATTGATCATCAAACTCTACCACACTGCATTTGAATCTCAAACGAAAAAACACAACCCAACATTCAGTCCAAAGCAAGTTGAAGAACCCAGAAAATTCCTAATGCAAATAGAATCATAACAAGTGAGTCGAGAAAGGTTACCAGAAGAGGAAAAGCATCTAACAGTAGGGGTGAAGCTGGGACGAGGGGCAGCGGTGGCCGGAGGAGTTCTGTGCAACGTTCCCAATGCTCCAATCCTCATCTCTGTTTCGTGCACCGTCTTTTTCGAACTGTGATTACCCGCCTTCTCGTTGTTTTGGTTCTTTGCCGCATATGTAGATAAGAGCTCAACACTCCAACCGGAGCCATACAATTTTTTTTATATTTTTTCTTTTGATTTAGTTTTTAAATTGTGTTTTAATTTATTTATTTTATTATTAATTTATTATTGTTAATATTTTGTATCGATATTATAAACGAGTGAAATTGCTCATAAACTATTCAGAATAACATGATTAATAAATAAGTTAATCTCAAACTTAGGTAAAACTCAAAATTTCGTAAATAAACTTGTAATTTTAATATATTAATAGTTTGATATTAGATATATAATATATAAATGTTTACTAATTATAAATATAAAAAATTATTTGAATATATTATTAGAACAAAATTATAATTTTTTGTTAAATGTAATATAACTTATTTAGTAATTAATTAATTTTTTATTTTTAATAAATAATTTTTATTTATATTTTTTATTTTTAAAAATTTATTTTAAATTTGTGAGTAGATCACGAACAATAAATAATATAATGTTTAATCAATCAAAATATAACTCAACTTGTTTACAAGCCTGTTAAATTTATTTTTCAAAAACAAAATTGAAACTTTTGTAATGATGAAGATTTAAAGAGTCCGAAAGATGAAAAAAAAAAAAAGAAAGATGGACAAGATTGTAATATTTTTTCCATTTCTTTAAACACTATATATATTTTCTTGCATGGTAAAATCGGCATTTAACACCAATTTATTAGTTTTTTTTTTTTTTAATGTAAGATCAACGAGATATATGTATAAGATAATGGACAGTAAATTCTGCTGTGTGACATAACTAAATCAGCTCCTGACAGATTTCATATGGTAGCTGCAGCTGCTTCCTTCATTTCAAGCAAAGAATCTTTAAAGCATTTGGCAAGAAATTCTGGGTCAGGGATAACATCCTTGGCCACCAAAATTTGCATGTCAGCTCTTCCAGCATAACTTAACATGTGCATTGTCACTGCCTGTATATCACCACAAACATTAGCGTAATCTTACTGCAACCAAAGTTGTAAGGTTTCGAGTTCGAACTCTTATCGAGGAGCTTTGTAAGTTTAAGTGCGTACATGGGGTAAGCTAGATGTGCCGGTCCTTGTGAACGTTACAGGGTTGCCAGCTGTGGTAATCTCCTCTTTCGGTCCAATCACATTGGAGATTGTAAAAATAGTATTGCAAATAATCCTGTAATTAAGCAAGCAAGCAAGCTGCAATGCCAAACATGCAAAAAATCATATATCATTTATAGACTTAATAATAATAATAATTTCTTGAAGTCTGTCGTCCATACAACACGACTTGAAGTCTCGGATACCTTTCTTTCTCAGATCCAGACACTGTTCCGATCCCATGCCTGAGTTTTCACCCCCTTTGGGGATGGAAACCGACCAGCCCTCCCCATTCCCTCCTCATCTTAATTCTTTTCCGACTATATCCCGACCTGTCGTCTCTTACAAAGACACTTTCCTAACCAACTGCTACGATGAAGCAAAAAAAATTGAAGTCTCCGACGAGGACATCGTCATAGATAGCGAACAGGAGAAAACACTCGTCACTCTTTCGGAAAAGCTTCGCGATGATATCACAAAACCTTGGGAACACTCTGTAATCGTGAAACTGTTTGGTCGACCCATAGGCTACCAACTGTTGTGCGATAAAATAAGGACTCTCTGGCAGCCAAGAGGCACATTCCGAGTCATCGACATGGACAATGGCTTCTTCCTAATCAAACTACATGATGAAGATGAAGTAGAGAGGGCCTTAACCGAAGGTCCTTGGACCATCC
>CATIWK010325171.1:0-13105 GCA_949634005.1 Mallotus japonicus | reverse complement strand
TTTTTGGTTGTTTTGGTGGTTATTTTTGGTTGTTTTGGTTGATTCATTTTAAGTTTTTTATGAGGTTATTTTTTTGGTTGTTTTTGGTTATTTTGGTTGGTTCATTTTTTAGTTTTATGATATTTTTTTTGGTTATTTATGGTTATTTGGCTGTTATTTTTAGTTTTATGAGGTTATTTTTTTGGTTGAAGGATAATAATATCCAAATGTGTCCAATTTACTCTCTACAATTTTTTTTTTTTTGAGAGAGAAAGAAAGAGAAAAAAGGGCAAACAGTTAAAAAATAAAAATCTTTGTAACTCCTAGTTAACAGTGAAGAAAAATATAATAATATGTAGATGTGTGCATGCTTCACTTTACTACATGGATGAGATTCAAGAAAAAGTAGAGTTATCAAGACAATATAATTAAAAAAAACCAAGAAAATGAATGATTGGTAGAGAAAAAAAAAGTAAAATAGAGGAGGAGAAGAAGAAAAAGAAGAAGTAAGACAATATGATTAAAAGAAAAAATGAAAAGAGAGAAGAAAGAAAAAAGAAAGATTTGCATATAAAGAAGAAAAAGGAAAAGAGAGTAGAATAAGAAAGGGAAAAAGAATAAGAATAAAACACGGTATTTCTGAAAATTTTTTTCCTTTTATAGTTAGTTTTGAAACGACATTTTATTCCACTGTATCAAAAAATATCTCCCTTTTTTTATTTCTGAAAAATCCTTTGGATCACGGTATTTTGGGTTTTAAAAGGTTTTTTTCCTATGAAGTTCTTAAAAAGAATTGTTAATAAACAAGCTCCGTAAGTTTTAATCTTTGCTCATACAAGGAAAAAAAAAAAAAAAAAAAAGGTTTTTGGATCACGGTATCATGAGTTTTAAAAGCCTATACTGATATTTTGGATCACGGTACCATGAGTTTTAAAAGGTTTTTTTTCCTATGAAGTTCTTAAAAAGAATTGTTAATAAACAAGCTCCGTAAGTTTTAATCTTTGCTCATACCAAATATATATATATATATATATAGTTGCGATATAAGTAAATGAAGATATTGATATACAAGAGAATTGTGCGTACAAATAATTTTTTTTTCACTTTCAAGTTCAACTGCACGACTATTTTTTTAGATTTACCTCTTGCTCTTTAATTTCTATAGATTGGTATCCTACATTTTTATTCTTATACATTATGTTCTTTTGTATCAGTAAGTGAGAATGTGAATCTCGCTCGCGGCTAAATGAGAGTGAGATTTACTTGACGAATAAATATACTTTTTAAAAATTGTTACTTTAACCCCTATACTTTTATTTTTATAAACATTAAGTCCTTACATTTTTATTTTTGTACACATTAAGTCCCTAATTAATATGAATTTATAAAATGTTGCCAACTATACATATAATTTAATTATTCATACTTATTTTTTAATATAAAATTAATATTAGACGATAATCGCTCTTATGAAAATTAAATCTAAATAATATAATTTTAATTTAGTCTTTAAGATTTTTATTTGATTTTTGTAAAATAATTCAAGCAAAAATTTCAATAGATTTTATTTTAATTAATTTTAAGTAAAAATAAATGATGAAAAATTGTGTGTGTGTGTGTGTGTGTATATATATATATAATTTTATACCTTAAAAACTAGTTGGCAATAAATCTTTAAGAAATAAAAAATTGTATTGATATAATTTTTAAGAAAATTTGTCCGCAAGTTATTATTTTAAAAGATAAAGTTCGAGTGTACTTAAAATTTTTAGAGTGAAAATAGGTACATCCTTTAATAATTTATTACTTAAAAATAAATTAATGGTAAAATATACAAAGGAGTATAATATAGATTAGTATTAAATTATAGATAATAAAAAGACATTCAATTAGAAGTTTAAATTAGTTAAATTATAAATATATTAACTGTATATATATATATATATATATATATATATAATTAACTAAAATACTTATTGAAAGTAAAAGAAATTTAAATATTAAGGATTAATTTGTTAAAAATTTAAGGTACACAAATTTACTAAAATTTTAAAAATTACAAGGACTAAATAAGATATTTTATTATATATTTGTAACGTTGTTTCTACCCATTCTTAACGGAAGGACTCATGGTGCAGAAAAATAAAAGTATAGTAAGTCAATGTGTATAATATAAAAGTGCAAGGTGTCAATTTATAGAACTTAAAATGAAGGGGGTAAATTCAGAAAAAGATCAAACTCGAAACCGGCCCAAAATCAAGGATGAACAGTTCAAGGCTGGTTCATCCCCCTATGGAGCCGGAATCATCTGGTTCCATTTCAAAATTGAAAATTTTTAAAAATAATTTGTGAAACTGACAAACCAAATTGAAATTAAACTGAAACTAAAACCGGCTGAATTGAAACAGGCTTTGAATCAGGATAGGGATCGATTTCAGTCCGGTTCCACCAAACCACTGATTTTGGCTTAGAACCGGTGGTTCACTGAACCGCGCCACCCCTAATTTAGCCTATCTTTTATATGAAAAATATAGGCTCTTACCATGATTGAGATTTCAGGAAATTTCACAAGTTGACCCATTTGACCCTTTTTTTTTATCATTCCTGGCTCGATTTTTTTTTTCAATTTTAAATTTTTTCTTTTCATTTTTAGGTTCCTATTTTTTTAAAATTTTAATTTTCACGTTTTGCACCCTTAGCTTTCTTCCTCTTGTAGTTTTTTGACCATTTTTTATTGCATCTCAACTTCCTCTTGCAGTTTTTCTCTTTTGTTTATGGTTTTATATATGTAATTGTTTCTCATTTCGACTTGCTTTTCAACTTCTTCTTCTTATGTTTTGTGTTTTGTTTGTGTTAAATTACATATAGTTTTAGGACTCATTTTAGCATGCATTTATAGATTTTATGTTGCATTTAGGTTAGTTAGTTAGTATGAATATATACTTTTATGTTTTTGTTTTATTTTTCAAGGAAAAGTAAACTTGGAGGTGAATGGTGCTGAAATGAGCAAAAACAGAGGATGAAAGCAGCAGGGTACTGTGGCGATCGCGGGAAGAGCAGCGATCGCATGATGCTTGAAGCAAAGCTAAGGAAACCTGGAGCTGAGTTCTGTGGTGACTGCGGATGGTGAATAATCGCGGAGTCCTGATGCCCAAATATTATGTGGTGAGCGCAGTAGCATAACGATCACCATTCCTTCATAGGTTGCCCCTCTATCGCAATCACGGAAGCATTGGGGATCACGGGCAGCCCGGTTCTAGCAACGAACATGCTGATGTTTACTTATTAAAAGTGCAAATCTAGGGGAATATGAAAGGACATTCTAAAAGAGGGTATTTAAGGATAACAACCCTGAATTCCAGGATCCAATTCTGGACCTAAGATCTAATCAACCAATCATAAGAAATACAGCTAAGAGAGAGAGAGAAGAGCAAGAGGAGAAAAAGAAGTTTGCAGAAGAAGAAGCCATTGAAGATCTTTTGAAGCTTCTTGATAATATTTTCTTTTACTCTTTCTATTCTCTTACAAAATTAAGATAGTTAATTGGGTTGTATTTTTATTGAATGATAAATATTGAAGCCACGAGTGGCTAAGTTATTTTGTTATTAGGATTTAAAACCCATTTGATTTAAGTTTAATGTTATAAATCTTGTTTATATTATCTTGCATATTGTGTTTATTGTCCCTTGTTGAATGCTATAGATGGCCAACTACAACTTTAGTCTAAGATTATACATTGAGAAATGGTAGTCTTAGTAGACCCATGAACAAAAGTTGAATGGGTTAATGACTTGAGAAATCTTGACTTGATTCAATTCTCATATGGGTATGCCTAATGCTTTGCTTGATTGAGATTGTCTCATTTCCTTGGTGATGATGAGAGTTAAGCCATGGTTTTATACATTAATTGATTAATACAAGTTGAATCAATCATTACTTGAGAGATAGTGTTTAATGATCTATGAAAATTTGAAATGTGCAAATGTGTAAATAGATATATTCATTAGCTTAATGATTGTTGCTGACCACAAGTGCACGGGTCAACAAGTAATATAGTAGTGAGTAGAGTATCGTTTTCCACAGGGATTGTGGGGAAATTGTACACCATATTATCATTAAGCCAAATAATAGATTAGTTCAAGTTTTATTACACACCTCAAGTTTTCTTAAACCGATTAACAATCTCTCTCGAGCAATGCTAATCTTATGAACAAGCATCAATTAAATCTCTTAATTCTCATCATCATCATACAATAAGACACATCTAACTTGCAAGGCAATAAGCAAACTTAAAGAGGATTAGATCTACACAAGCTTTCTCAAGTCATTGATAAATCTAACAAGTATTTATGGGTCTATTGAATCCATCATTTCTCAATGCATATATTCAAACAAATGATGCATTTGACCATAATACACCACTCAACATGCTCAACAAACACAATATGTAATTAATAAACAAGAACTAATATATTAGATGAACTTAAATCAAATGGGTTTTCAAAATCCCAATAACATAAAAGTACTTAGCCACTCATGGCTATTAAATCCATCAATCAATATTCAAATTACACACAAGAGACTAGAACTAGATAAAGAGTAAGAAATGTTATCCAAAGGAGCTTGAATCTTCAAATGGGTCTCTCTCCTTCAGCTTCTTTTTCTCCTCTTTATTCTTCCTTCTTCCTTTTTCTTCTCTCGTGTGTTTTCTTGTGAGAGAGAGTGAGTGTGTGTAGAATGTGTCATCCTCCCCAAGTAATTCATGGCCTTTTGTCCTTTTTAGCCTTTTCCAAAACATGTCCTTTCACCTCCCTTAGATTTTTTCTCCTTTTCAGTACGCCTCAGCATGTTCTGTGCTGGGAATGTGTAAGTTGTGATCATGCAAGATCCTCACTTGTATATGAAAGGCTCTCGTGCAAAGGTCGTGATCGCGCATAAGTCGCGCTCGTAACAGATGTTTCCTGGTGAAAGGGTCACGATCGTGCACAGGTCACGCTCGCAACATAAGCAAATGGCCACTGGAATTTGCGCTGGCGTATGATCCACACTCGTAAAAGGCTCAATATCACTTAGAGGATAGCATCTGGGCAATCCTGTGATCATGCATTCAACCACGATCACGACAGTAGACTGCCCTGTTGCAACTCTGCTTATTTCTTACTTCTTTTACTTCTCATCTCCATCGTTTTACCTCCAAACTCCTTTTCCCTAACAAAAGCAAAGAAAACTTAAAAGTCTTTCTTTCTATATGCTTTCTATACTAAATGATATTTAAAATGTACAAATGTATATGATGGGTTTCCGCAAGTATACGGAATCGTACAAGTAGTAATTAAATATAGATCCCCCAGAGATTGCAGACTGAGTACTGTAATACTAATTGTATTTGTTTGTTTAAAAAATGAAAAATGATATTTTAAATTAAACTAAAATTAAACTAAGATAATACTCAAGAATCTGAATTAAATAATAATCAATTTAAAGAGCTAGGGCCCTTATTACCAGTTCATCCGTTACTTAAGATCAATTAACTCCTAAGCCATACCTAACCTTAATCCAATTTGAGGGTATCTAAAGAATTATAGACTTTCCTCCTAAGACAACCCTACAATTAACCAAGTAAATTGACATCTTAGATTTATAGCTTTCGCATACTAAGTGTTCAGTTAACCCAGTTTAAGCACCAACCCTTAATCAATATTAGTTGCTTAAATGTTTCTCAACTACGAAAGCATCTAACAGGTTATTGTTTATATCCAATACAACCTATCTCTCGATTAAGTTTTATTGTGTAAATTCAATCAAAGGGTGATCAATCATGTGAAGACATTAAGTTTAACAACAACCAAAGGATTTAGATTAATGTCTTAGGTTTAATTGCGATTATCATATGGTTGAATTGTAACAAGAATCCTAACAAAGAGTTTAGCCACTCATGTTAATTAAAAGAGAAAGAGATGAAGAATAAAAGAAAATATACATCATCTTAATAAAAAAATAAAAATGAATAAACACAATTGTTTAGAAGAAACCCCCTGTTCAATAGAAGGCTTATCGTTCTTCAATCCTTATTCTAATCTCCAAAACCAACATGAACAAGAAAAATCCTTGTTCTCCGTAAATATGATAAACGAAACTGTAATATAAAAAAATAGAAAAATGACATAATGTTTTGTTTCTGGAGGCTACACACTTATAAAACCCTAGCCTCCAGCCCTAGGTTTGCTGCCTTGTGAAATCCTCGTCTTAGCCCTCAAATTCAGTAATTAACTTTAAGCTCATATTTTCCATCAGCAGGTCGCATGGCCGTGCTTGAAATGCGCATGGCTGTGCACAGCTTTATTTCCTCTATTCTACCTTTATTGCTCCTTGCTTGCTCCTTTGACCAAAATAGAACGTCCATGACTCCCATGTAACTTTCCTCCACTATTCTTTGACTTCCTAAATGCACAAAATTAACCAAAAATAAACCAAATAATACTAAAAATAAATAAATACACAAATCATGCAATAAGTACATAACTAACTAGAAACTGAATAAAAGAAACACCAGTGCAACTAAAATTGCATCTAATCCTATTACATTGAGTGCTTAAAATAATGCATTTCTTACACTCATCAATATGTAAATTAAGGTCCTAAAACTATGCATAATTTGACACTAACAATGATAATGTGGTATTTCAAATTCCTAACTATCAATGGTACTCCTTCATATTGGTTTATTAGGTTATTATACTATCCTTATTGGATTTTATTGTATTATATTTATACGAAACTTGTATAATGAAAATATGATTCATTCTTTCGGACTAGAATTGCTTCTCTGAGTTGGTATCAAAGTTTGCACCGAAATGGCCTGATAAAATTCTTCATCTTTTTCTTCCCTCACAGTCTCAAATTCCTTCACTTCTTCTCTCTTTCTTCATTCAGCAACCATAGCTAGCCCTTCTACTCATGTTCAACATAATTTCTCTATCAAGCTCACTTCAAAAAATTATATTCCCTGGAAATTGCAGTTTACCCCCCTCTTCAATTACTACAATTTTCATAGTATTGCTAATGGTACCGAACCTCTACCTACAAAGGAAATTATTGATGCTTCCATAAATCAATTAGTGTTTAATCCTGAATATACCATTTGGTTTAACAAAGATCAACTTTTGTTTTCATATTTACTCTCTTCAATAACAGAGGAAATTTATCCTTAACTGATTGGTCTTAATTTGGCTTCAGATGTATGAAGAGCTCTCACCACAGCCTATAGAGTAGTCAGCCATGCCCAATGCACCTAACTCAACATTGAGCTTCATAATTTATCAAAAAATGATAAATTTATTTCTCAATATCTTTATGAAGCAAAAGTGCTTGCCGATTCACTGACTCTAGCTGGATAAAGCATCACCCCTTTGGAATTTAAAGCAATAATTTTTTGAAAACTTGGGTCTGAATATTATGGGATCATTGGTGCCTTACAGCAACACAGTGATTCCATATCCTTCAATGAATTGCACGGGAAACTTGTTACCTATGAACTTTTGTTGAATTCACAGCAACCTCAAGTGCCTTTAGTCCATTTTGCCCAACATTCTTCTAATCTAATGGGATTCAGGTTTGGTTTTAATTCTAACCGATCTGTTCAACGAGGAGGTCATCATGGATTTGCTTCTATAGCCTGTCAAATTTATGGCCCTACTAATCATACGACTCTTGCATGTTATCATCACTATCATAGTAAGAATGATATGGCTTCTCACAATCAGACTCCTCCATTTAATAACAGGACTTACTCAACTTCTCCTGGCGATCACTTTGCCAATCTCACTAAAGTTCACCCACAACCTAGATTGCTTCCATCTCCTGCTTCTTCTCCTGTATGGTATCCAGACACCGGGGCTACTCATCATGTTACCCCGGATTTGTCTTCTTTGAATATATCAACAAAATATAAAGGTATAGAAAATTTAATGGTTGGTGATGGACATGGTTTATGCATAGCTCATAACACTTTACCCTCACCTCACAAACATCTTTCATTAAATAATGTCTTGCATGTCCCTTCTATTACAAAACCCCTATTGTCTGTTAAAAAATTTTGTAGAGACAATAAATGTTTTTTGAATTCCTTGATGATTATTGCCTTGTTAAGGATCAGGTTTCCAAGAAGACGGTCCTTCAAGGAACAAGTGAACAGGGTCTCTACAAGTTGAGTGGTGCGAAGACCATGAATGCTACAACCTATCTTGCAACATTAGATGATTGGCATGCTCGACTAGGGCACTCAAATTATTCTACTGTTCATCATTTTAATTAAATCTTTTCAATTACCATGTTCTTCTAATAAAATGTAGTCAAATAAATGTGAAGCATTTTGTTTAGGAAAGCTTACAGAGTTTCTTTGCCTTTAACAAATCATCGTAGTACAGCACCCCTACAACTAATTCATTCAGATGTCTGGGGTCCTGCACCATTGTGCTCTTTTTCAAGGTACAATATTTTGTAATTTTTATTGATGATTATTCCCTTTTCACATGGTTTACCCAATTAAATGCAAAAGTGATGTTATCACCATTTTTAAACAATTTCAAAGCCTAGTGAAAAATAATTTGACTGTAAGATTAAGAGTGTCCACTCTGACTGGGGGAGGTGAATATCGCTCTTTAAATAAATATTTTACAGAAAATGGCATTATTCATCGTATTTCATGTCGCCACACTCATGAACAAAATGGCACTGCAGAGCGTAAAATACGAAATATTATTGATATTGACCTTGCTTTATTAGGGCACTGTGGTGCTTCTTTTAAGTATTGGGAATTTGCTTTTGAAACAACAATTTTTTTAATTAATCGACTTCCTACAAGTTCTTTGAAAAATAAAATCCCATATCAACTTTTGTTTCACAAAAAGCTTGATTATTTTTTTGTAAGAGTTTTTAGATGTGCCATTTATCCCTTACTCCTTCCATATACTGAGCATAAATTTTCTTTTCGATCCAAACAATGTATTTTTTTTTTTAGGTTATTCACCTTACCATCTTGGGTATAGATGTTTGGACAAAGAAATTGGAAAAATATATGTTGCAAGACATATAGAATTTGATGAAAAAATTTTTCCATTTAATAAAGTAACGAATTTAAGTGGAAAATCTGCTTGCCTGACAGTCAGCAACCATTCATAACTATGGCTTCAAATCACGCATTAGATCCCATTTCCCTAGAGAATTCAGGTACTTCATAATCCTTATTAAATTCTACTTCCTCTAGTTTGTTATCTCAGACTCCTTTTTCCCCATGACACTCACCCTCATCCCTTCATCAATCCTTATATGATCCAAACACTTCTTTACCTAATCCTATTTTTAATCCTAACGAAATAGAATTATTTGTGGATTTACATCCTCAATAATCTTCACCCAACTCTTTATCTCCAACCTCAACCTCATTGCAAAAATCATCTGGCCTGTACCCTGCTCCACCCAAACATACCCATCACATGATCCTTCGCCAATCTAAAAAGAACCGTAATCCTATAGCCCATTATACATCATCAACCATCCCTGATCCTTCCTCCATCCATGAACCCACTTCTTTCACTAAGGCCATCACTCAATCTGCACGGAAACAAGCTATGATTAATGAAGCGCAGGCATTGCACCAAAATAATACATAGACACTTGTTCCACCACCATCCAATGGAAAATACATAGACACTTGTTCCACCACCATCCAATGGCAATGTTGTGGGCAATAAATGGGTCTACAAGGTGAAGAGAAAAGGAGATGGCACTATTGAATATTTGAAAGCAAGGTTAGTTGCTCGGGGTTATACTTAGGAATATGGTCTTTATGTAACAAAGAAGTTTAGTCCAGTGGTGAAGCCTCAAACCATTCGGACAGTACTCTCCATTGCTTTATCACGTGGTTGGCAACTCAAGCAGCTAGATGTCAATAATGCTTTTCTAAATGGTGATTTACAAGAATCGGTCTACATGGTACAACGCTAAGGATTTATTGACAAGTTTGTAAGTTAAATAAATCTCTATACGGGCTCAAGCAAGCACCTTGTGCTTGGTATCAAAAACTTAGCTCCTTCCTTATTTCTATTGGTTTCATTGGTTCCAGTGTTAATTCTTCGTTGTTTATTTATAAACATGGTCCGCACACTTGTTTTCTCTTAGTCTATATGGACGATGTCATCATTATAAGGAAAGATTCACAACACATTCAAGCTCTTATTGCTAATCTCTCTCAGGCCTTTGCACTTCGGGAATTAGGCAATTTACATTATTTTTTGGGTGTACATGTTCGGTCTGTACCACATGGTATTGCTCTTTCATAAATTCCTATGTTTAAGAGCTATTAAAGAATGCAGGCATGGCCAACTCCAAATCGTGTCCAACACTGATGCTCACTAACATCCAACTATCCAAACATAATAGTGCATTACTGTCTCCTAATGATGCCACCACATACCGATCAATTTGTGGATGTCTGCAATATGTAACCTTGACATGCCTTGATATTTCTTTTGCCATGCACAAGATGTGCTAGTTTATGCACCAACTGACTGATGCTCACTTCAAAGCCCTTAAGCGTATACTACGCTATCTCAGTGGTACTTTGCATTAGAATTTGATCATTCAAAGAACATAGAGTTTCAATTTAGTGGCATTCAGTGACATGGATTGGGCTGGCTCTCTCGATGACCACAAATCCATAGGTGGATATCTTGTTTATCTTAGTCCAAATCTTGTTTCATGGAATTCACGAAAGCAGAAAACTATCGCTTGCTCTTCAATTGAGTCTAAGTTTAAGGCAGTAGCTGATGTAAGTGTCGAATTAAAATGGCTTCATCGTCTACTGCACGAACTTGGTATTCACTCTTCTGTTCCGCCACACGTTTGGGGTGACAATATAGGCGCATGTTTCTTGTCTACTAATCCCATATTTCAAGCACGCACTCGACATGTGGAAGTTGACTTTGACTTTATCAGCAACCATGTGCTTCACAAACAACTCTCGGTTTCTGCATTATCCTCTGCTGATCAGGTAGTCGACATTATGACAAAACCATTGTCAATTTCTTTGTTTCACCATTTTGCTTCCAAGCTTCGGTTACATTCTTCTTCCCCATCAGCTTAAGGGGGCGTATCAATGGTACTCCTTCCTATCGGTTTGTTAGGTTGTTATACTGTCTTTATTGGACTGTTTTATTATAATTATCTTCAGTTGTAACTTCTTATGTATTGTATTGTATTTATACTTCAAGTCATTAGTAAGCTCTAAACAAGACAATTAGAATCAGTAGGTGATTAATCAATAATCCTTGTGGGAACGATACTCTACTTATCATTATATTACTTATTGCAATCCATATACTTGTGAAATTTTATGTGCTCTAGTAGTGACCGAAAACATGTTTTTCTCTTGATTTTTCATTCTCTGTTTGGTGTTTTTTGTTTTATATTCTAGCTTTTGAAATTCATTGCCTTTCTGACCATTCAAATTGTTATATGAGAGGTCCAAATGAATGAGCTGTTGAAGGTTTCCAAATGAGGGTGGAATCTGACCATTGAAATTATTATATGAGAGAGATAATTCCTCAAGTTGGGTGAGATTACTAAATGTTGCAAAATTTGAACCAATAAAATTATAGCCCCCAAGATACAATGCTTTTAGATTACTAGTAAAATCAGATTCTAAATTTATTGAAATTTTTATCGAAGAAACATCCAAGTATTGGAGGGAACTACTCTAATTGGACCTTGGTAGAAAGCCAGTGAAGTTATAATTGCCACGTAAATCAAGCAATTGAAGGTTTGGTCATTGAAGGAAGTTACCTGGGAATTCCCCTTGCAGTCCACAATCAAAGAGAATGAGAGATGACAAAGAAGAAGAGAAATTCATCAAGGAAGTAGGTGCAATTGAAGACATATTTACAGAGCCCAACACTAATTCTCTGAGATTGGGTAGGCTTTGGAGAAGATTGTTGAATGCAATTATATCCATTGCCAAGTTATAATTAGAAGACTGATGCGAAGCAGCAAGCAGTTTGCAGAACAAGCAAATATAATTTATTTTTGTTATTGTTATTATTATTATTATTATTATTAGGATTTGATTTTTATTTCTAATTTGGCATTGATTAGGATTTGACTTTCCTATATTGTTAGGAATTTGATTTCCTACCTTAGCTAGGATTTTCTTTCTTTCTATTTCCTAATTAAAATTAGGGTTTAGTAGGTTTGTGCCAACCTATATATATATCTAGCCTTAAGATTGTAATAGTTAGTTTTTATTGAATTGATTAATCAGAATTATTATTTCCTCAAATTCGGTATTCTTGTGAATCAACGAATTCTTGGATGCCTATTTCCTAGCATTTGTGCGCAAATCAACAGGTTATAGAAGGTTGCTAGACGACCAATCGTGCTCGATTCAACAACTAGTGATATTTATCCCTTTTAATTGAGGCTTCCGCTACGTCAATTGGTATCAGAGCCTCAGTTCGTTCTTAGGGTTTTATAAAAAAAATGGCACGTAGAAGACAACAGCAACAGCGTTTGGATGATGTTTATGAACGAGAGCAGGATCAACGGCTCAAACAGCGGATCGATCAATATATAGATGAGCGATTCAAACGATATGAGCAGATGATGGAGCAGTTGACAAAGAGGATGGTTGCATTTATTGGCAATCAAAATCCAGTTAAACCAATCCAATACTATTATAATCACCATGGATATTCAGATAGGGAGGTTAGTGATGACGAGGAGGAAGAAAATTATTGTGAGGATAGTTTATTTTTTTATACTGATGATGGTGAGGATGAAGATGCAGTTATTGGAGATGAGCCAATATTTGATGAAGAAGATGAGGGTGATGAGGATGAAGATGCAGTTATTGGAGATGAGCTAATATTTGATGAAGAAGATGAGGGTGGTGAGGAATTTAATGAATTGATAGAAAGTGGTGGTGCAAAAATTTTCTTAGTTGAGAGAAATTCTGATATGACTTCCAATGATCTAGGGATCGAGATGGAGGAACATCATGATCATGAATATAATATGCTAGAGCTAATTGAGCATGTTGACTTCATTGGCACTGAGGAAATTCTTTATTCTC
>CATIWK010325132.1:0-11010 GCA_949634005.1 Mallotus japonicus | reverse complement strand
TTAATTATTAATTAAAACTATACTATAATATGCAATGTTTCATATTACTTAATACATATATAATTAGTATATAATTATATAACAATACTAAATCATTATATAACATTTAACTTGCTTATAGTATCAAAAATACGTAGTTTTGAATCAATACTAACACTAATTCAAATCAAAATAAGATCAATATGAAATTTTATACTAAGATTTATGTCAATATGAAATAATAATTATTTGAACTTGAAAATAAATATGAAATTTTCACAATTTAAAAATTATATTTTTAAAAAATAATACATATATTTAGAAATAAAATAAACATTAATTAATATTTTTAAACATAATTAAATTTTGAATCAAATGAAAATAAAATTTTGAAATTTAGCATTTAGCGATGGAAATACAAATCCGTCGCTAAAATAGCGACGGAAATGTAAATCCGTCGCAAAAATAGCGACGGAAAACTGAAATAGAATTCCGTCGCTAATTTAGAGACGGATTCAAATTTCCGTCGCTAAATTGAATCAATTTATTTTTTTAAATACATTCCGTCACTAAATCGACAGATTCTTGTAGTGAAAGTTATAGTGATTAAATTTAAAAACCAAAGGTAGATGCTTGTACCGTATTTGATTTCAGTTCAATAAAAATTTATATTCTCAATGCACCAAATAAAAATTATACAATTTATTTCAATTGAACCTAATATTGTATCTTATGCGGAACAAATTTACAATCTAATGTTATATTTTAATCTTTTTAAAATGAACTTTAGATGGTTTTAATTAGTTGTTAAAATTTTTTGTAAATATTCTAAAAGAGATAAAAAAAAATAATAAAAAGGAGAAAAGAATGAAAGAAAGAAGTAGAAAGAAACATAAAAGAAATATTGAGTTAGTGATACTTTTAATAATGCAATGTAACTTCTCTAGCCTGAAATGCAGGAAGTCTCAGACTTTGAATACCTTTTTCTTTCCATGGAAAAACTTTTCTTTTTACATTTTTGAGGTCTTAACTTCCAAAGAAAATTAATTGATGTTTTAACTGTTCTCATTTGTACTAATTGTTTTTTTTCTCATTTTTAATAGAGATCTCATCTAGATGATGTGCTGATGGTACTAGATTTGTCTGCAATTGATAAGAGGTAGAAACGAATTTCTTCTTTTCATTAAATGATCATTGCTGAGGGCTGAAAAAGTAATCAGGTTGTGAAAATGCTTTGTAGATTTCCTTTGGCTGAGCTAAATAAAAGTGGAAAAACCTGCAGCTGAGAATAAGGATGCTGGTGAAACTGATGAGGAGGAGGAGGATGGCTGGCGACGGTGATGGTGATGAGAATCAGGGAGACGATGATGGTTCCTTTGGAGAGGAAGGGAGCGATGATGATCGACTGGATTCTGAGAGTGATGCTGATTCTGATGGAGAAAGTGATGAAGATGAGGACGATTATGATGAGGAGGATGATGATGAAGATGATGGGGAAGAATAGGAGGAGGAAGAAGGCCAACCACCTTCTAAAAAGAAAAAATGAGAATATTTCTTTAATTTTTTCACAAGCTAGATCGGGTTGAAGGAATCATACTTTATTTAGATGTTGGCATAGTCAAAAGGTTCAGATCATAGTTCTCACAGAAATTGAAATTTACATAGTTTTCCGAATTTTAAGCCCTCAACAGTTCTGCTTATCTAGATTTTGTTAAGTCATACTTTCTCGTAGATTATTCTTGTGAAGGTATATTTGAGGAACAGGCAACATGGAATTGGCATCTCATCTATTAGGAAAAGATGGGACTATTTTCTCCATACAAGTGACTAACATTTTATTAGATATGTCTTTTGTTCTTGGTTATCATATGCTTTGAGCTTGTGCAACTCTGGTTTTGAACTTGCTAAACAGAACTCTTTGCTTGGTGTTTGGTCTCACTCCAACAAATATATATTGGTACTTACATAAGGATAAATTTCAAGATTTCTTCTTGCTTTTGTCTTTAAGTAGTATGCTTTGATTTTAATTTGCAATACTGTTGTCTTCATCTACATATTGTTTCATTTGATATGAATTGTTGAAGTGTTGGAAAAGAAGTTTATAAAGGTAAACATGATAAGATACTGAATGCATTTAGTTGAGATTGTAGCAATCCTTGATGAGAGAAATACCATTATTTGATGAATGTTTCTCAACCTTTGCCATCTTGATGTTTCACAGCTGCCTTTAGTGATAGATGGGAAGCACAGATTCAGCTTTGGATGCCAGAACTAGAGGTGAAAATTAGTGGCCGATCCCAGTTAATTGAGATCCTACTTAGACGAATTCGCACTAGAAAGTAGCAGGGATATCAGTCCATGCAATCACTACATGCAAATAGCGAACCTCAAGCATTGAACAAAGGACTAAGTGGCCAATACTTATATCTTCAGAATGTTCCCTTCTTGTGATCTGGAGTAATATTATGATGCTTGAAAAATCTATATATATATGTTTCTTTTTCTCTATTCTGAGGGAATAATCCATTGATTATAAGAACGCAGGTAAGGGTCATTGCAAAGAAAGTTCCTCCAAAGTTGGTCCAACCTTCCTTTTACAATCTGCAATTAGTATATTATTAATTTCTTACAAGCTTTCCAACACTACGCGTAAAATGGTTCACGCGCAAAATGTCTCGCACACTTGACCAAAACAGACTTTTATTTTTTTTTTATTTTTTTTTCCTTACAGCCTATTAGATTTTAAATAATTCAATTTAATCTGGATATCCACTAGAGCAGTAGAACCAATTTACATCGACTCTTAATACTAAGTTTCTTCCTCTAGCTAAACCTGTGATATTTTCTGCAACTACCTATGTCAGGAGCCATCGAAGCTGCTGTGGTGCAAGCATGCGGCCAGCCCACATGGGATGCCATCAAGCTCTCCGCAGGTTTCATTTGCGCTCGTGCAGATTACTTCTGTGAAATGGAAGACAATCTCCAAGCACTCAAAAATGATATAGGCCGCTTGCAAGACTTGGCGATGCATGTATTATCAAGAATTGAAAGAGAAGATCTGCAGCGGATGGAGAAGAGGTACGAAGTGAAAGACTGGTTCAACAGGGTAGATCAGTTTCAGATCGACGTGGTTCAAAACATAATAGATGGAGATGAAGAAATTGAAAACAAATGTATGAGATGTTTTTGTCCTAAGAATCGCTGCTCTTGCAGCAGAGTGGGGATTAGAGTGTGTAATAAATTGGAAAGTGTGAGGCAGTTGATAACAGATGGTAATTTCACGGATGTGGTGGAAGCAATTCCTAATCTAGAGAATGGAGTAGCTACGAGTATCATGAATCTTGTTCTGCATACCGGACGGACAATGAGACTGGTATGGTCAGCAGCAACTGGAATTCAGACATGACTTGTGTGAAGGAAACCGTAAGAAAAGAATTGAGCTTTACAAAGATTGGTCCGGCAAAAAGTATCTCTTTGAATAAAATTTTGAATTTGAGATCTGTAATTGGAGAAACCAGATGTTGAAACATTTTAACTCTTGTGGTTACCAGATATTTAAGCTATTATAAAAATAAAAACAAAAAAGTTTTTTGCATTGCTTCTGTTCTGTTGTTTTACACATTTTGTTCTTATGCATTGTTCTGGCATGTGTATGTGTATTTCACGGTTCCTTCAAAAATGCAATTGGAATGTCTTTTTCAAATTTGCTTGTTGAGCTTTAGACAATTATTCACCTCCAACCATAGCTCATTCCATTAAGCGTGCAAGTTGACAAGTAGAGAATTGTTTTATTTTTATTTTATTTTATTTTTTTTAAATTTTGAATCAAACAAGTGGAGAAATAAGCAGATGATTTCATTAATGATAGGTGTAGCGGTCCTTCATTACATACACGAAATTTTTTTTTTTTTTTTTTTTTTTGAAATTACTTGGTTTTCCTCAGATACAGGGATAATCAACCGATATTACTGTTCATGTCACCGGACCTCAAAAACAAACTTAATCGTTGTTGACATTTGCTTGTCGCCCCACCCATATGCCATTAAGCGTGCAAGTCGACAAGTAGACTAGCAGAGAATTCCAAAAAAGTTGCATGTGGCTCACATGTCGCCATACCCCATCCTCATTGATTTTTTCTTTAGACCTCCTCGTTGATTTGGGGAAAAAAAAAAGAGAAATACAAATATAAAATTTTAAAAAATTTCGTAGTGGCCGGCATGAATCGCGCGTCGGTATATGTATTGTCAATTTTTTTTTTAAATGATATGTATTGTCAAGTTTTTATTTTGAATCAAACAAGTAGAAAATTAGGCAGATGATTTCTTGAAATTTATGTCGCCTACTCATAGGCCATTAAACGTGAAAGTTGACCAAAAAAAAAAAAAAAAAAGACTCCAGCTGTGTTTTCTTATTTCTTCTTAAAACTTTTATTTCGGAGATCCACGGTAGTTAATTATATTTCTATTTTATTTATTTTATTTTAGTTTTTATTGAATAAATACAGATTCTTCATCTGTTTAATTTTGAATTGAAATTGTAGAATTTTCAGTTCTTATTCTTGATAAAATTTTTATGGCTGTTAATGGGATTTTTATAAGTTCGTACAATAAAGTTTGTATATTTTTTTATTGTCAAATTTCTATTGATATTTTTACAATCAGATTCATTCAAATACTAGAGAGTCAATTTATAACTAAGTAAAGTTATTAAGTAGAGTGTACTAATCGCCGAGTTGCAAATTAAAAAACTTCCATTAACGCGATTGAAAAATAGTAATAATAAATTTTATAATTTGAGTGAAGATTTATTTTACTATTTCTTGATTTAACTATTATTTTTATTGTTTTTTCTTCAAGATGTACTCTTAGAGGTGGGCAAAAATAACCAAGAACTGAAAACCGAACCGACCCTATTCTTTAAATTTAGGAAAGTAAAAACCGAAAAAACCAAACCGAACCGATATAATTAATATATATATATATATATATATATATATATAAAAGACAAATACAGAATGAAGCTTTTGTAAAAGATCTTTTTTGTTAGGAATTGGATACCTTATCCACTTTATAGCTGTATTCAAAGGTTTGTAATTAATTACAAGCCTAGGAGTGCCTCTTTCTATTTCAGAAGCTTTATTAACATAGAAAGCTGCACAACTCCAAGGAGACCGAGATTTGGAGATTAATCCTTTGGACTCAAGGTCCTGGATCTCTTTCCTACAGTGTTGTTCTAATTCAGCATTTATCTGAATTGGTCTAGCTTTAGTAGGAATGTTTCTTTCATCAAATCTGGACTCATAAGGTAAATCAACAATATGTTGTTTACTAGTCCAAAAGGCATTTGGTAAATCGGCATAAACCTCTTGAACAATAGTTCGGTGAAAATCAAAAATCTTTGCCTTTACCAAATTTGTCTTTAATTATTGCTCAATTTTTTGGAAATGAACATTTTTCTTTTAATCAAATAAATCATTTTCTTTACTCCGAATTAAAAAATTTATTTGACTTTTGTAAATAGAATGAGCTTTAACAAAATTAAGCTGTCTAGTTTTTGGCTTTTCTAAAAAAGGGAAAGAAATAAAAACTTTATCATCTTTATAATCTATCGAGTTATGAGTAACCATATAGGGAGTTATCAAATTAATGAATGGTGTCCCTAAGATTACAGAATAATTGATATCAGAAACAAGAAGAAAAGAAGTTTTCAGTAAAAACCCATTGTTTAAAACACTAGCTTCTTCTTTTCCTTCTATATACATTTTAGAACTGTTAGTAGCAAAAAGCTTTTCTCGGCTAGTTTCCTGAAAATATTTTGGAACAACACTAGTTTTAATACAACTCAAATCTGCTACTGTATCAAACAGAGCAATAGTATCGAATTGAAAATCTTTATAAAAAATAAGGGAAACTTTAACAATGTATTTTCTGGAAGTAATTTGGCTTAAAGCATAAAGGAAATCATTTGGGACTTTATCTATATTGGCTAAGGACTGTGGTTCTAGACTTTTAGTTTCATCATTATCACTAATATCTTCTGCTAGTTTAGTGACAAGAAACTGGATTAAGTCAGAATCCTTTTGTTGTTTCTACTTAAGTTCCTTTTATTTCGGATTTTATGGTCTTGATTTCAGACTGAAGAACCTAAATATCTCCTATAGGTTTCTTACCAAGCTTTTTTCTATTCAGAATGGTGGTAAGATCATACATATTAGTACCTGATGAGGGTAACTCAGTTTTTGGGGGTTCTGGTTCCTTTTCTAAAGATTGCTTTAGTTGTTCTAGATATTTCTTCTGCACATCAGAGTCATTGATGTATTGAATAGCATTTAGAATCAGAGACTGTTCTTTAGTGAGCATATTTAAATGCTTTCCTTCAAAATTTGAGTCTGTATCTGAATTAGAGGAGGAAGCTATAATCTCATCTATCTGGGGATACTCTCCTGAAGTAGTGGATTCTGAGTCATAGGAGGTTTTTAAAAGCAAAGCTAAAAGCCTTGTCAGGGTTTCTTCCCCTAAGTCAAGTTCGTGAAGCTTTTTTGAGATTTTACAGTATTTGGAAATATGCCCTTTCTTACCACATTTATAACAAGTGACATTTTTCAGGGTTTTCCTGGGTTTGGATGCTTTATCTTTAGAGGAGGAGGATTTTTTATAAGGTTTTTTATAGTAAGAATCTTAAGAAGTTCTTTTCTTATGAAATTTCTTAGAGAATTTCTTAGAAGATGACTTCTTCTTACTACAATCTCCTTTACAAGTTTGGTTTTGGCTATAACTATAGTCAAACTATTTACAGAAAGATCCTAGTTCTGTTTTAGACTTTTTCAACTCCCACTTTAAATGCTTTTGGAGTTTTAAGTCTTGACAAAATTTTAATCCTTCTTTCTGGGTGGTACTAATCAATTCACCATAGGTAAGCTTATCGTAAGGAATTATATGGGAACCAAAAGACTGTCTAATGGTGTTTCTAACTCGTTCTCCTAAAAGGGTAGGAAGACCTGCAAGAAATTTTTCTTTCCAGAAGGGCTGGTTGGAGTCTTCCTTAAGCATTACCCTAGTGAGAAAAGTGGATCTATACCATTGGAAGTCACTAAGCCTTTTACATCTAAGATTGGATAGAAGGTCAGCATTTTTATCTTTAAGGTGAGAGGAGTCTCCTACAAAATGTAATGCTATAGTCAATATAAGGGTGGACACAACATCTTGAATAGTATTTCCTAAGGAGTCAAGGATAGGTAGACCTTTTTCATCTTTTTTGATAGTATACAGAATGTTTGTTTACTGTTGAACTGTGAGATGATAATCCCACAATCCCTTTAGTTGACCAGAGAAACCTGCTATAATAAGTTCTGCAACAGACCTATCAGAGGTTCCTGTTTGGGTTTTATAAGCATTAGATGCCATAGTCATCTGCTGAAGAGAGTTCAGAATTTGGTATTTTGTCATCCCATCGATGTTCCATTCATATACAGAACTGGCACTGAACTTTGGCTGGACCAAAATGCTAGGATGGCTTCCTATTTCGAAGTCTGGATATTGAGCTTTAGTATATCCTAATCAGAAAGGTTAGTTATTCTGCCAATGAAGTTTAGCTATTCGAGGAGACTGTTCCTAGAATGCTTCTTCTTCAGATTGGGACTCATAAACTTTATCAAGTACACTCACATTCTAGTTGACAGATTGTGTAGTGTTAGGAACTATAGGGTTAGAGAGAGAGGGAGAGGTTGGTCCTATTCTACTAAGCTGTTCTCTAACGACTTCCAAGAATTCAGATTTGGAATTTCTGATTTCTTGTTGAGCATTGCTAGAGACTTGATATGGCTTAAACATAGGATTCTTTAGTCTTTTGTCTATAGTAGTAATGAGCATAGGTACTATAGGATTTTGGGACTGGCCTTCTAACCTGGATAGTTGTTTACCTATGCTATTGAGATGGGCATTGGTATAATTGTTCTGGACCATTATATTCTTGAGGTTCTGAGAATCACTATCTTGAGGTTTTTTATAAGGGCAAGCATCTATAGTCTCATCACCTACAGGAAGCTTTATCATCCTAAGAGGTGGATGTTCAAATTCTATATTTTGACCATTTGCTATTTCCCAAACTGTTACCTTTTTTCTGATAGTAACAAGATTTAAATCTTTAAAGGGATAAGAAATATTGTTTTCTGAAGCATGAAGTTCGAACCAGACAAAAAACAATATGTTAACTTTATTTTCTTGCACAAAACCATAAAATTGATTTTGAATGTCTTTTCTCTTATTTAGAAAATGCTTGAAAATCCAAGTTCTTTTTTCTAAGTTATGAGATGCATAAAAATCTTGATGAAAGAGAGCTTTATCAGGAATGAATTCTTTATCTATAGTATTTAGCTCATGAGGAGCCAGATTTTCTGTTATGGCAGAAGCAGTAGGAGAAGCAGGAGGTGAAGGAGACTTTATTTCTGATTGTGGTTCGGTGTAAATTGGTCTAGCTATATTAGTGCTATGGTTAATATTTCTGAGGGATGTAGAGGGTAGATCAGATGTAGAGTGTCTGGCTGAAGAAGTGTATGGTAGATTTATAACTGGTGGAAGGTTAGGTTGGAGATCTGCTTGTTCTGTATAAGGTAAGTTGATAATCTTTGGCAGATCAAGATTATAGTAAGACTGTTCTTTAAATGGAAGATTGATGACAGAGGGTATTTGAGATAACCTTCCTAGATCTATAGATTCTGATGATGAAGCATTAGAAAATCTAGAACTAGAAGATCTTCTGTCGAAACTAATTTTTACTCTTCCATCCTGGAACTGGATTATATGCTTTATCTGGGTATTTGGGGCAGATGTTTCTGATATTTTAGGTTCTGCCTCAGTAGCACCTTCCAAGATCTAGTCTTGGAAAAGTGTTATCTGATTCCATTGGATAGGTTTAGGGATAACTACATTTGCTTTAGTCATATTAGTTTGGAGAAGAAGAGTCTCTCCCTTTTTACTATGAAATCGACTTTTAGTATTAAAAGTAGACATCATGGCTTTATAATGAACTTTAAAAATTAATGCAATTGGAATATATCCATCCTCCATTTTATAGTTATGGGTCTGGATCTGTAAAACCAAAGACTTTAATAACTTTTCATCAGTCAAAGAAATTGTAAAGTTTGGGTAACAGGCAAACGATATAGGTCCTTTACAAAGACTAGACTCTATGGTTCCTAAGAGGGAATCCTTAAAGTCTCTAAATCTTTTATCTCTAAGAGCAATAAGGATAGAAGTATTCAATCCTTCTCTGTTTAGAGGCTTTGTACCAACCTGGATAAGTCATATATGAATATAACGGAAACCTTTAGTTTTATGTTTATTTAGAGAAGCAGAAGAGAAAAGCTTTACTTCAACGTTAGCTTTATATAACTGGATCTCTTTCTTCAGTTCTAATTATATAATCAGATTTAAAGAGATTTAGTCTAGGGGTCTTATAGACATGATCTTTATGGACATCCGAGAGCTTAAAATCATCAATGCATTTGTCAAAGTCTTCAATAGTGATTTCATCACTACTGACAAGATTCCTTTGAACTTTAGCAGATGAGGAAGCAGAGGAAAAAGAAGAAGAAGTGGTTCTACCGAAGATAGGATACATGGTAGGAATAGGGGCTAAAGAAGGATGCTACAACTACAACTCACGGGCTAAACCAACGGTCTCACTGCCTCTCCGGGACTTACAGCCGGGACCACCTGTGACCAAAGGACTCACCGTAACAACACCCTATAGACACTATTCATAACATAGAAACAAAAATTGTAGAAATCACTCAATCCCCCCAGGCTCTGATACCAAGATTGGCCAAGGATTAAAGGGGTTACTGTTCAAAGGTCTGGATGCAATATGATGATATGAAATCATTGTGCCGGTCTCACGCTCTAGTGACGGGCTAGACATAGAGGTTACAGGACCAAATACAACAAAGCTTTCACAGAATTTCTGCTGTGTAGGATCCTAATTACTTAGGCAAGCACAGAGCATATGTTCTGCTACTTAGAATGCAGAAAGATAAATAAATCTTTTAAAATAAATAAACTTTAAAACATAAGAGTAAAGAGCTTACTGAAAATTTAAACTTTATTAATCCGAGTAAAGGGAGATATAAGAAGTTCTTTATCCAAGAGCTGAGGTTTATAGGAAACTATACTGAAATTTTATATGTGAGAACAATTTAACTATTACAAACTTTAATCTTAGAGAGAAAAGATAGGTTTATCAACTCTCTAAATAACTATATCTAAAATTTTATGTTCTGCCCTTCAAAGCAGGAGGAAGCTTCTTTATATAGAGAGCTTGAGAGAGATTGCTGTAGAAGCACGAGATTCTTCAGGAGGGACCAAGCCATGTGAGATGTTCCTGACGAGTCCGTGATTGAAGGAAGAATAATTATCCTCTATTTTTTCTTTAGTGTTTTTTTACTTTAGTGATAATACACCCACCAGGTCTTGAAAGTGGAAATCAAGGCCCCATCTATGAGGTGAAATGGAGTGAAGTGGGACTTGAGCTGAGGCAGGAGGGGAATATTTGACGTAAAAGTCAAATTTTCCTGAGTGTTGTCCGAGAGTATCCCAAATATGGTGACCTGGAAAACGGAAATAATATCAAAATACTTTTTTTTAAATACCCTAAATTTTGTATGGGCCATCCAAAACGGATTTACAACCCATCGGGCTAAAAATAAATAAATATGTACAAAGCTTTACAAATTTTTATAAGCATGTGGGCTTAAAAGGAGAAAAGACTCCAAAACAATCATCTTCATTATCATTACCCAAATCAATGAAGGGTTCTGATCACTACAAAAAAATGTTGGAACAGTGATGGAAATTTCCGTCACTAATCCGTCACTAAATCGCTTAGTGACAGATTAGTGACGGAAATTGATCGTCACAGTTTTGGTCGTCGCTAATTTTTTAATGACGGAAAAGTCATCCGTCACTAAAATTTGTGACGGATTTCTGACGGAATATTCCATCACTAATGACATTTTAGTAATTGAAAATTAATCAT
>CATIWK010325061.1:0-10015 GCA_949634005.1 Mallotus japonicus | reverse complement strand
TCACGCAATCATGCTTTCATATAACATCAAAATAGCAACAAGATACTCAAAATAAACCAAAAATCTAATAATTTATGCTTTTATATGAAAACAAAGCTTAAAGACTCTAAAGTGAGGATTCTCACTGATTGAAGAACGTGTAAAGCTCCTAACTCAGCCCTCAAATTCTGTTTAATTGTTTGAATGCAAGAAGACTCCTTCTCTTTCAAAGAACTAGGCTCCTAAGCTTGGAAATCCACTTCCTTCTCTTCTTTCTAGTCTTTTTTTCTTTGTTTTCCTTCCTTCTTTCTTAAGAACCTTTTTTTTTCCTTTCTCTCTTTTCTTTTTTAATAATGGCCAAGAGCCCCCCCTCCTCTAAAAGATCAGCCTAAGCTCTACTTAAGCCTCTCCTACTCTTTCTCTCTTCAATTTCCCAAAGATCAAGGCTTATTCTCCACCTAGTATTCCTCATTATTTCCTCCTCTTTTCTAGCTGATTTTTGCCTTGAAAGTCCTTGTTTTTGTTCAAAAATGCAGAGGAGAGGAAATGAGGTGGATTTTTGAGTTTAATGCAGCAATAAATAACATTTATTGCTGCAGGGGACAGGTGTGATGAGGCGGCGCCTCATCGATGTCCAGGGTAAAGAGGCGTCGCCTCTTCACCCAGGCCTGCTCTGGGCCAAAGGCCCAAAAGGTCTGGGTTGGGCTTGAAGGCTTAAAATAAAAAGGATTTTGGGCTAGATTTTCGGGCTTGGTTTGAAAGGTTCGGGTCAGATTCAAGCTTTCGGATCTATTCTAAGAAGATTTCGGACTCTTTTTGCATTCGAGATATGGACTTTCTCATCACCGAGCTTTCGTTGCGGGCCTAAAACGAGGGTGTCTACAGTTTGCCCCCTTGGTTTTTTAAAAAGCCGATTTATGAAATTAATTTTTGAAAAAGCAACATGCATATGAATGCAAAAATGACGTACTTGACCTACAAGCTTCGCTTGGGCCGTCAGTTCTGGGAATTCAGACCTGCAAGATCGAATTCTGACTGGAAACGTGACCATGATCCTCGGGTTTTCCTGGCCTGATCAGTTACTCATTATAAGTTTGACGTAAACCCCGTGTCTTTCTGACGCGAACTTCACTCAGTAAAGAAGATGGTGCGAGTTCAGAGCCTTTCTGACACAGATCTCGACTTTGAAACGTAACCGTGTTCCTCGGGTTTTCTTGGCCCGATCAGCTACTCATTATAGTTTGACGTGACTTTTAAGTTTTCATTAAAACTCGAGAACTCTGTCAAGCTCGATCATCTTTTTCTTCAAATCTCAGGAACTCTGTCAAGCCTGATCATCTTTTTTCTTCGAATCTCTGGAACTCTATTAAGCCCGATCATCTTTTTCGAATCTTGAAAACTCTGTCAAGCCCGATCATCTTCTTCTTAGAATCTCGGGAACTCTATCAAGCCCGATCATCTTTTTTCGAATCTCGGGAACTCTGTCAAGCCTAATCATCTTCTTCTTAGAATCTCGGGAACTCTATCAAGCCCGATCATCTTTTTTTTAGAATCTCGGGAACTCTATCAAGCCCAATCATCTTTTCTCGAATCTAGGGAACTCTGTCAAGTCCGATCATCTTCTTTTTAGAATCTCAGGAACTCTATCAAGCCTGATCACCTTCTTCTTAGAATCTCGAGAACTCTATCAAGCCCGATCATCTTTTCTCGAATCTTATGAACTCTGTCAAGCCCGATCATCTCCTTTGGTTGTTGCCTCAATCAAAACCCTTTGATTCTTTGTAATTTTAGTTTTGGGATACATCCGAATGATAAAAATGATAATCTTTCGCTTCCACATATTTTCCAATTTTCTTGAATTTTTTTTTTGGGTGGGCTACTTTTATTTAGCCCACAAGCCTTCACTCTCTAAGTGGGCCTTTTGTTTCTTCCTCTCCCTCTTTTGAAAGCCCATCATTTCAAGGCCCATTCCTCCTTTCCTATATAAAGAACTCTTTTCTTCTTTTCCTTTTACTTTCTCTCTTTTCTCTCTTTTCTTTCTTTTTCCCTTTCCTTTCTTTCTCTTTACACTTTCTACTTTTCTGACCATGGATGCTGCTCGGACTCCTGATGCGCCCTAGTGGGATCTTATGCCTCCTCCCCTAGAGCCTCTTCGGACTCTCGGATTCTCGATCGGGGATACCATTCCTCTTACTGCTAGTTTGGGTACCCATATATGCGCCTTGGCTTCTGGAGAGGTTAGTACCTCAATTCTTTCGCTTTTTCCTGTCAAATATGATTAGGTTTTGATTAATAAGTATGTATTTATCGTTTAAATCATAATTCAAGTCGATTAATTCACAAAATTTGGAAAAAATTTGAAAAAACTTA
Source organism: Mallotus japonicus (assembly GCA_949634005.1). Taxonomy (NCBI): domain Eukaryota; kingdom Viridiplantae; phylum Streptophyta; class Magnoliopsida; order Malpighiales; family Euphorbiaceae; genus Mallotus; species Mallotus japonicus. The sequence continues at coordinate 7,666 of CATIWK010325061.1, read as the reverse complement.
AAAACCGTTCGTCTTCTCGGACATGAAGAGGCATCGCCTCTTTGATGGGGTGATCGCCTCATCGTTGAGGCGATCGTCTCATCGATGAAGTAGATTGCCTCTTTATGAAGGTGATTAATCTGAAGAGGCGATCGTCTCTATACACAGAGGCGATCGTCTCTTTAATGGGGCGATCGCCTCTTCATGTAGAGGCGACGCCTCATCAACAATTTTTATATTTTTTTTATATATTTTATTTGAAAAATTTAAAGAAATTAAACTCCCTGTTTGTTCCCAGCATGACGCCCACACATTCAAGGGTGCTGGGAACTTCAGTGGTGCTCGGGTATGGTACGATGAGCTGACGGACGACATCAGGGACCGTATCCAGGATACGGGCTTCGAGGATTTCGTACTGTCACTTCCAGATGTTCAGGGTCGCACTGACTATCAGCCACTTCACGTTCTGATAGAGAGGTGGTTCAAGACTACACATACATTTCATCTCCCATTCGGCGAGCTGACTTTAGATCCAATCTCCTTCGCAGCGATTACAGGGATCATCTGTGTTGGCGATGCTGTTCCTTTCGACATGAGCATTCATCGGATGACTCCAGATCAGGTAGCCTGCATTGAGAGACTCCTTGGTATGGTCCCGGATATGAAGGGGACTCATACGATCAAGCCGGACTCCATTTGGACGTATTACACCTGAGAGAGAGTAGAGGCTGTTACTTCTGATTGAGCTATTGACCAGGTGGTGAGGGCGTTCCTGGTCTATCTCTTAGGGACCACCCTGTTTGTTGACACCGCGAGTTCGATTGATCTAATCTTCCTGATGCCCCTGCGGGACCTAGACAGAGTGTCTTCCTTCGATTGGGGGAGTTGTGCCCTTGCATACCTCTATCGGAGCATGGACGAGGTAGTGCGGGGAGCCAGACGATTCTGCAGCTTCTGGCACGCAGTTCTGGTGAGTGTTCTCCTTTATCTTCAATTTTAACTGTTAATCACTATTGTCATCCATTCACAATTCTTATTTGCAGGTTTGGGCTCTGGAGCTTGAGTTGATTCACGGGATAGTCCGCGTTAGCGATTTCCGCTTCCCTGCTCTAGCTCGATGGGGTACTAGCCATTCCTGGGAGAGACCCCTAGCTCGTGTTCATGTCCATCGGGAGAGACTGAGCTCCCTGACCTACGCTGAGGTACCTGAAAGAAAATGAAATGAAAAAATCATTAACGCTTCATAACTGAAATTTTACTTACTTGTTTATTGTTCTTCTTTTCTTGCAGCTGATTCAGGATCTATGGGGGCCTCAGGATAGGTGGCTCCCAGAGATGACTCGGTCGAGGCCCTTATCTTTACGACGAGTTCTCCTTCGCGGCCCCCACTACAGAGTGTGGTATCTTGGTGAGAGGATCCTGTACTGGGGAGGTGGTCCATGTGCTCGACGCATCCCTGCATTACCTCCTAGGGATATGTTCTGGAAACACCTGTTAGAGGGCCAGGAGCTAGCCAGGGCAGTCACAGGTGAGCCTGCTGAGACCCATACTGTGAGGAGCAAGGTTCGCTACCTCGACTTTGTCCGGGCCAGTCTACTGCAGCAGGTGCCTCTTTCAGTCGCTTCTACTTCTGCTCAGATATTCTCTTAACTTTATTTCCTTTCTGTATTTCCTTTCAAATTTTGTATTAATCTCACTTTCATCTATAGGTGGTAGCCACAGGACCTGGGCCCAGAGCTCGACCTCCAACTCATGAGAGACCACTCCAGCATCCTCGTACTGACAGTGGAGCAGGCACCTCGGCTTCCACACAGGCCAGCAGCATTCCTTCTAGCTCGGGCTAGCGGGTAGCTGTTAGCTGTTTGACTCATTCGCCTGAGCCTCTAGCTTATTGCTGGATGCCTCCGGGGAACTTATCTCGCGAACTGTTGACATTGGATGAGGAGCTGGTGCCTTCACATACTCCGGGCGCTACTCATGTAAGTTTCTTTCTTCCCTGACTCAAAATTCATCTTTAAAACATATTAGTTAACTGATAATTTAATTTTATAGATTCCTCTGGATCAAGGAGTATACATGTATCGCCTAATTGAGGCTCAGTGGGATCACCTGATGACTGTCACCCAGCGGTGGAAGGTAAAGCTTCTACCTATTTCTATATGTATGCATGTTCGCATGATTACTCACCTTACATCGTGTGTATTCAGGATCATGATGCAGTCAGTCAGGCGAGGATCGCAGCTTTACAGCGTCAGATCACAGCTCCCCAGATTGAGGAGGAGGATGACGATGATGACGGGGACGATCCCGCTGCTGATCTAGCGAGTAAAGGGGATGATGAGCCTGGAGTCGACTAGTAGAGGAGTCTCTCTCAATATTTAGATTAGGGCTACATCTGCTTGCAAACTATCACTACCTTCTATTTTTGAATAGATTATTTGTTTTGATCATCTTTATATTGTGCACTTGAGTGACAGTATAACATTTTTGCTGCTCTGGAAGCAAATAGAGGCATTTTATTCATATGAATTTGCTGTTTTCACAACTGAGTCTCGCACACACTATAAAATCTTTACAGAAATTCATATACAGGTACAGTTTGTCACCATTGGAGAGGCGTCGCCTCTACAAAGGGGCGTCGCCTCTTCTCGTAGGGGCGACGCCTCATCATTGAGGCGATCGCCTCTACGACAGGGCTCTGCAGCTATAAAACCCCCAATTTCCACTTCAAATCCCTAACTTCCTTATTTCCAAAATTTCTGCACTTCTCTCTCTGAACTGCATCCCTAATCCCTAAAATATGACTGAAAGAAATCTAAAACAGCTGCAAACGGTGTTGAAAGGGTTGGATGGTGAATCTTGGGCAAGATTAGAACCATTTCATCTATCCGTCTTCCGATCCATGCATGCAAGGAAGATCAACTTCTCATTTCTGCATGTTCTTGCTCAGTTCTGGGATCCTCAGAAACATATCTTCAGGTTCAATGCTGTCGAATTATGCCCTCTACCTGAAGAGTTTGAAAATATTCTGGGCTGTCAACTCGATTCTACCTATCAGATTGCGATCCCTCCTCTCAGAATCCCGGATATGCATTCTATTCAACTTCAATTGGCCAGGATGTTCGATTTTACTCCCCAGTTTTCTCTCTATCACATTTTCAACATTGAGGTTCTGACCAACTCTCTTCTGGAAGTGGTGGTAAGCGTAGACAGCAAGGGGATGCATTGGTCCCGGATGATGGCTCTATGCCTCTATACTCAATTTCTGCTTGTATCTCCTTCAGGCAATTGTGACCCAAAGATTCTCTCTATCATCGATCAAGTAGAAGTAGGTCTCAACCCTTTCCCACTCATCCTAGCGAAAACCATTGTTGGCTTGGACAACTTTGCAGAAATAAGATGATTCTCTGGAAGTCCTTTATTGCTAGAGGTTAGTTCCCTTCATCCTTTCTCCATTTACTGCTTTTCTACCCATTTTCTCATTTTTCATTATCTGCATTCATAATTTGCATAGGCATGGTTTCATGAGAAATTAAGATTGCTGGAACCTCCTAGAGATATCGCTCATTATAGAGCTAAGCATTGTCACACTCGACAGCTTCATCCTATATTAGAAGACATTCGGAGCTGGCTGGCCACTTTCCCCGACATACTGATACAGTGGATGTGTCCATGGTGGAGACTACAGTATGTGACTGTTCGAAGCTATACATATTGTATTCCAGTAGCTGGTCTGCATTTCGCTACTTTCTACAATCCTGCAAGGCTTCGCAAACAATATGGATAAAAATAACTGATCCCCGAGCTTGTGCACGAGTTTGAACCGGGTCCACTCACTCAAAACTTTTTGAAGAATCTGACTGCAACTTAGCCTCAGAGAGTCATTCAAAGGGGCATCAACTACAATGGAGATCCATCCACTGATGACTAGTATAAAGCATAGGTTCAAATGCCATAAACAGAAAAAGATTATTTCATTATCAACAAGAGAACAAGGTCGTTGCAAGCATCTAGTGCTTAGGGTATTCAAAAGAAAAGAAGACAAGATTAGTCATGTAATTTAGTCTTCATCTGCTTTTTGTTGAATGGAATTTTCTTTTAGGTTAAACAGTGTGTAATAAAGCATTTAATGCAACGTTCGACAATAATAAAGGCAATCCATTCCATTTAAATTAAACACAAAGCGGGAATACATTTTGCTTCTTACATATCTCTTGTTGTTAGTTAGCTTGCCTTTGCAAGTTTTCCAACTAACTATTTTTCACTCTCTCTCTCCTTTTACATGTCCTTTATTTTTGCCTGGACTGCCTCTTTTAAGGTTTTCAATCCAGCAGGACTTTTAATTTTTCATTTTTGTAGTCTCTAACTTTTACCTAGGCAGCCCCGTTTTTGAGGTTTTCTCCCTAGCAAGACTTCACAGAAAGTACTTCTTCAGTTTGTCGAGGTTGATGGGCTCTTTGAACTCATTCCCTTCTAAATCGGAGATGATAGCAGCACCCTTGGAGAACAGTTTCTTCACTAGGTACGACCCTTCCTAGTTCTGTTTGAACTTCCCTCTCAAATCTGTCATTAATGGCCTGGTCAGTTTCAAAACTAAATCACCCTCTTTGACTTTCCCAGGCTTAATCTTCTTGTTGTAAGCCCGAGCTATTCTCTTCTAGTACAATTGAGTGTGATACTTGGCTTTCAACCTCCTTTCATCCAATAAGGTCAACTGAGCTAGCCGACTCTCCACCCACTGGTATTCAGGAATCTTGGACTCTAACAATACTCTCAACGACTGGATCTTGACTTCTACTGGTAGCACTGCCTTACATTCGCAAACCAAAGAATAAGGAGTAGCTCCAGTTGAAGTTCGGGCAGTGGTTCTATATCCCCACAATGCAAACTGTAAGTAATAGGCCCAATCTTTGTAATTTTCCAGCGTTTTAGCCAAGGTCCTCTTCACATTCTTATTTGCAGCTTCGACAGCTCCATTGGCTTGAGGTCGATACGGGGACAACCTGTGATGCTCAATCTTAGACTCTTTCAGTAAAACAGCTGTTTCTGCTCGAAAATGAACACCATTGTCACTAATAATGTGATGTGGCAACCCGTACCGGCAGATTATATTCTTCTCTATGAACCTGGCCATCTGCTTTGATCCGACAGTAACGTATGATTCCGCCTCGACCCACTTGGAAAAGTTGTCGATTGCTACCACAATGTATAGATGACCGTTCGACACTTTCGGCCTCACTTCTCCAATAATGTCGATTCCCTATGCTGTAAATAGCCACGAAGAAGTCAATCCCTGAAGTTCCATCGATGGTAGATGACTAACATCACCATATGCTTGACAGTTGTGGCATTTTCTCACAAATTTCACACAATCCGTTTCCATCGTTAACCAGAAGTAGCCTTGACGTGCTATCTTCTTAGCTAAAACCGTCCCATTCATATGCGGGCCACATACCCCTTCGTGGATTTCTTCCATCAGCTTCTGAGCTTCATCCTTGTCAACACACCTCAAATGAACCCCCGTTGGTGCCCTTTTATACAACATTCCATTGTGACTGATAAATTATCGAGACAACATCCTGAGAGACATCCTCTCTTTCCTATCAGCATCTTCGAGAAACAGCCCCCTTTCTAGATATTGCTGTAGATTGTAGAACCACAGTTTCTCTGTAGAGTCAATTGGTATTACCCTTATTTCTTCATAATAAGGGATTCTAGATTTGATAAGAATAAGAGGTTTGACGGTGGTCTGCTCCCTTTCTTCCCATGTGGAAGCTAAAGTGGCCAAAGCGTCTGCTATTTGATTCTCTTCTCGCGGCAAATGCACAAATTGGTACTGAGAAAAAGATAAAAGGATAGTAGAAGAATAATCCCAATACAGTTTAAGTTTATCTTCTCTCACCTCCCACTGATTAGAGATCTGTTTCACCACTAGCATAGAATCTCCATACACCGTAATTTCCTCTGCCCCCACGCTTCTGAGCTCTTCCAGACCATAGATGCAAGCTTCATACTCAGCTTGATTATTAGTAGCTTCGAATTCTAATCTTTTCGCCATCGGGATCATTTCTCCTTCTGGTGAGATCAGAATTACACCGACACCAGCTCCTTTCCTGTTAACAGCTCCATCAAAGTACATTGTCCATGTCTGGATTTCTATTGCCCCCAGATGCTCGTCCGGAAACTCTAATTCCCATTCTTGTTCATCATTGACCGGATTCTGAGCCAAGAAGTCTGCTACTGCTCTTTCTTTTATCACCTTCTTTGCTACATAGTCAATGTCGAACTCGGTAAGCAGAACTAGCCAACGAGCTAATTTCCCTGTAAGGGAGGGTGTTTGCTGGAGATATCTTAAAGGATCATGCTTAGAGACTGCCTGAATCCTGTAAGACTGGAAATAATGTCGAAGCTTCTTTGTTGCCCAGATCACGGCTAAACATGTCTTCTCTACGAGACTATAGTTGGACTCGTAGGGAATAAGTTTCTTGCTCAAATAGTAAACCATGTGCTCGAACTTTCCACTACCTTCCTGAGCCAACATTGCTCCCAATGCCTCTTTTTTGATTGCCAAATAAAGGATCAACAGTCTTCCCGGCTTTGGTGCTTGTAAAACTGGAGGATTCATCAAATAATTCTTGATGGTTTCAAATCCTTGCTGACACTTTTCATCCCAGATGATTAGCTGATTTTTCTTTAGAAGCTTGAAGATCGGCTCACAGATCGTAGTCAGCTTGGCGATGAATCTACTGATATACTGTAACCGCCCGATGAACCCTCTGACCTCTCTCTCAGTCTTTGGTGTAGGCATTTCTCTAATTCCTTTGACTTTGTCAGGATCCACCTCTATTCCATTCTGACTGATGATGTGTCCCAGTAATTTTCCAGAAGTTACTCCGAAAACACACTTCTTTGGATTCATTCGGAGATTATACTTTTCAGCCCTGGCTAGGAACTTATCAAGAGCCTCAAAGTGTCTTTCTCACGTTGGAGACTTCACCATCATGTCATCCACATACACTTCGATCTCTTTGTAGACCATGTCGTGCAACAGAGTAGTAACCATCCTCTGATAAGTAGCCCCTGCGTTCTTCAATCCAAATGGCATGACTGTGTAGCAGTAAATACCCTATTCAGTGGTGAATGAAGTTTTCAGTTTATCAATCATCGCCATCATGATCTGATTATATCCAGAGAAACCATCCATAAAGGAATACATGGCACTGGATGCCACACTATCAATTAGAGTGTCGATATGTGGCAAGGGAAAATCATCTTTAGGACAAGCCTTGTTCAAATCTCTGTAATCTACGCACATCCTGACCCTTCCATCCTTCTTTGGAACTGGCATAATATTTGCTAACCACTAGTTGTCATCGACTACCTCTAAGAATTTCACCCTCAGCTACTTTTCTACCTCTTCTTTGATCAAAAGAGCCCATTCTAGCCTCAATCACCTCTTCTTCTGCTTTATAAGCGTAATGTGAGGATATGTGGGAATCGCATGTTCTGCGATCTCTCTGTCAATCCCTGGCATGTCCTTATAACCCCAAGCAAATACTTTCTATCTTCTTTTAATTACTTCTTTTATTTTCTCTCTCTCATCAGGAGTTAAATCAGAAGCAAGAAGTATATTCTTTGGATTATTGCATGTGCCTAAATTAAATGATTCAGTTTGCACTGAATTAAT
>CATIWK010324801.1:0-13614 GCA_949634005.1 Mallotus japonicus | reverse complement strand
AAATGTTTTATATGATTTTCCCCACATAAATATCTTTCTTTTGTCAAGCCCACATAAAAATATATTTGAAGCTTCCAACAAGTGAAATGGTTTATTTATTTTTTATTTTTTTTAACAACTGAGAGATTAAGAGAGAGTGGAAGATTAAACCCATGATATTACCTTATAATATCTATCACCTGAGCCACTAGGCTATAAAGGGAAGACGAAAAATGGTTTATTTATGCATATAAAAACTCTTAAAATACAAAAGCGATATGCAATCTTTCTAATAAGATATCAACCACCAAAATAAAGGTATACTAAATAACACCAACCTGAATATATCCAACTACAGATTGCAAAATTTTCAGAAAAGTGCAAGTAAGAAAGGGACATGAAATAATAAAATAGACCAACTAAGCAAGAAACAATTCGAAAAAAAAAAAAACAAAAAAGAAAACTTTGCCCATAAATGATGGGAACCTTCGAACTGATCCAGCTCTGCACCTGTCATATTCATATGGAATAGTCTTTCTTTTAGTTTTGGCAACTTGCATAGAGTGGCCATAGTATTTGGTGGTGAGATTATAATAAATTAGGGCGTGTTTCTTTGGTTAAAAAATAAAGATAGAAATCGAATTGAAATGCACGATTTTGATTTTTAGTGTTTGATTGGCTAAAATTGAGCATGAAAACGGTAATGTGATTTCCCTATTAATGAAAATTATCATTCTTCTTGTATTCTTAAAAACGAGTTTTGATTCTCTTGAAAATCAAGTCAAATTAACTATAAATTTGTTAAATATCAACATATATTTTAAAAATTTATAGATAAAATATAGAAATTAATAAAAATATGTATTAGATGTTTGAATAAAAATATTTATTAAAAATAAATAATTTTTATAATAATTTTTTAAAAATTATAATAACATTCTAATGAAAAATTATTTTTCTAAATATTTTATAATAGATAACTATAATGTTAATTTTTATATATAAAAATAATTATAAAAGTATTTTAAGTGATAAATGATGATGATTTTCATTCTCATTTCATATTGGACTAAACGTTTTTTTTAATTTTTCATTTCCTTTTTCATCAAACCTGCCTTAATACAATAATTAAGCTAATAAACTCTAAAACATTAATCTAGTGGCCAAATGACTCTCAATGACAACTAGATATCGGTTTTGAGTCCCATTTCCCCTCACCCAACCAATAGTACATTTGAAAAAAAACAAAAAAATATTATTAATGTTAGTTTTATTTTTAATTTCAAGTCAAAACTCTATAAAATTGATTTTGCGGAGGGAACAGGCAACTTGGACACGACCCATGAAAGAAAAAAGTGATTCAAAGATGGGAGTGTTAAGGATTTTGAAGCCTTTCACTATATTTGTGGTCCTATAAACACCCCACTTGACAACAAAATTGAAAGTCACTGTTGATCTAGAATTGGCTGGCTACTTGCATAATCTCTTAATTTCATTCTTTTTCCACATTCTATTGCATTCTAGTTAGGCTATGGCATTAAATTTTCAAAGAAAATGCAATAAACTTAAAATTGGCACGATGATAAATGCATATCTCTCTCGTAAATTAATCAGGAGGTTAGGTTTCTTCTTCTATTAACATCATCATCATCATCATCATAATCAAATTAAGTATAGGGGGTTACATGACAAAATTACAAGCTAACAAGGCATGTTAGCTTATGGGGCAGCTCATGGTAATGCCTCTTTGCCCCTTCCTATGGATTGACTGAGTTGTTCAATCCCATCTCAATAATTTTGTATTCTGATGACCTTTTGGCCTCTTTCTTAGTAGTAATCTTTTGTTTTTGTTTTTGTTTTTTAAAAAAAAAACATTGCCATTATACAGGAAACAAGTACAACAACTTGCTGACGCAACTTATGTTACAAAGCCAAAGCCAACCCAAGATTCACAAACACAGCCACCCTCTTCCAATCATATCATCTCCTACTAAAAAAACTCGAGGAAATGACAATAGTAGAAAAGGGTTTCTTGTTTCTTGCTCTCAAGCTGCCCATCCCCAACACAAAACAGGACCTGAAAACCATACATATAGTGACCTAAACAAGCACATGTAGTAAGGCTATACACTTGCAAGAGCTTGAACAAATATGAGCTATGCAAGAGCATCCTAGCTACCAGACGCTGAACCTATAATATTCCTGCTAATAACTGTGTCAAATATCTCAGTTAATGCAGGAAACACCCTATTCACAAAAATACACACTAGATCTAGATGTTCTTGAAAGAAAAGGCTGAACAAATAAAAATCACAGCTTCTTGGATACAAAAGACTAGAGAAAAGCCAAGTAAGGAGCACCCAATTCTTGATAATTGAGAGAGAAGATAATGGTATGATTTTCAGGATCATCCATCTGAATTATAGGTGCTGAATGGTGGGGTTTCAGCAGCAGCAGAAGAAGAAACACTATCATCTCTTCCACCTCTTCCTCTGTTTAGTTTCAGAGCATACCCTGCTTTAGATATTATGGAGAGTATGCTTTGTGTAAAGCTTTCAAAAATTTGAGCTTTAATTTGGCCTCTTTTTGGTGGAAGAGTTGTTGTCTTCCCCTTAGGAGGGGCGCAAGAAGCAGTATCCATAGGCATCACCTCGAACAAGATAATCTGAAAACAGAACAAAAACAGAGCATCAAGAACCAAGAATTGATAGAAAAAAAAAACGCAAAGAAGGGAGAACACATGATATGTAATCATTGAAATCAAGTAGAATAAAGTTTAAAAACACTAAAACAACTCATATGAAACATAAAAATAGAGGAAATAATTAAAAGGAAACAAGGATTAGATTATGGTTACTCTGTAAAAGAGCAGAGAACAAGCAGAAGAGTCTCTGCTAACAAAAAAAAAAATACTAGACAAATTCAAATAAATGCACAAGTGTTTGATAAGAATGGGTGGGGAAGAGATGATGAACCTCCCCAAAAGGACAGGGGGATGTGGCAGTAGATAGATAGGAGGTGAAGTAAGAAGCTAAAGGAGAAAAAGAGCATTTATATAGAGGAAATTAACCAATTGGAAGGAAGACTAATGGCTATTTTATTGACTTAAAGTTTAATTGTAATTCTTTGCTTAAAAGAGCACTCTGAAATGTATTCAAGATTTTGAGTTATAGCATAAATTTCATAAATATATATATATATATATATTGAATTTGGGAGTGGAATTTTATCCCACTAGTTGTTAGAAATTAAACTCATAATTTTGAAAAAAATTTGCTATTACAGGTGTGTTAGACAATACAATTAGAATTAGCCTAAATGGTACAAAAAATCACAAGGTTTATAATTTGTTGTAAATTTATATCAATTTTTAAAATTTGACAAAAAAATGTCATAATGTGACAAATTGTTTGTGATTTTAGAACAATTTGCACTTTAATCAAAAATAAAAAAGAAAATGTTCATGTGGCGGTCTTAAAGATCAGTTGCCTACTTACCTTAGATACCAAATGTGCAACTTTTTGTTAATTTTGACCAAATTAAACATTGTACTAAAATTATGACTAATTGGCCAAATTATGTTATTTTTACCATGTTTTAAAGGTTAAAATATATTTATGTCAAACTATAAACGTTGTAATTTCTGACATCAATAACTTCGGTTTGGAAGGGCACTATATATATATATGGAGTTTTGTCTTTGTAGTGGTTAGAAATTAAATTTATATTTTTGAAAAAAATTTTACTACTGTGGATGCACTATACAATATAATTAGATTTATAATGCGAAAACATATATTTTATTCTCAGTAATCAAATATAAAATACTTAAAAAATATATTACGAATTTAATTTTAAATCCGTATTCATACTAATGGATACGGATTAGTTACATGTTCCTAGTTTTAACTTTGTTTTGGAGCATTGAATTTTTGCAAGTGTGAAGATTTTGGTGACTAAAAGTCATCCAAGAATACTTTGGAGTTACTTAATAACATCTACCAAGTTTAAAGAACTAAAAATGTGAACGTACGTGACCCAAATCTTAAATGTCAAGTTGACTCACTCACCGCCCATCCCGGCAGTTGCCCACAAAATCACCAATTATGTCTTTTAAGAGTAAATTCTAGATTTAATGCAACTACTTCAACCCCCATGCATATTATTAATCATTGCTTCTGCATACATCATTTCCTTCTGTTAATATTGAAGATGGAGTAGTCTATCATATAACTTTTTTCAAAATATTAATAACTTAAAAATTTAATTTTATCTCGCTTTTTTCTGTTAAAAAAAATTATTCTATCAATTAGTTGGTTATTTTACAGCGCAGTGAATTCTAGATTTTTTCTAAACATTATATTTGGATGTAAACATTTAATTTGAAATCTTATATTTCAAATATAAAAATTTTAAATAACATATAGTTAAATATTATTTCAAATCTCCATTAATATAAATTTATGTGGTTTCCCAACAAAAAGTTTAATTAAAATTTAAATCTATTTTCAAATCCCTTACTTGCAAACAAACATAGCAATATTGAAATTGATTTATATCTAATTTTATTTATTTTAGTGAAATTTTATTATATATATAAATGGTATTATATTTTACACATAAATATTGAAAAAAAGACCAATAGAATCTAATCTAATTGATAAGGTAGAGGCATCATGATCTTTAGATCATAAGTTCAATCCTTGATGGGCCCGTTCAACAAGAATTTATGTCCTTTGCCTATTTCCTCCACAAGGATTATATACATATATATATATAGAGAGAGAGAGAGAGAGAGAGAGTTTTTACTAATACTTACTAAAATAGTTGTTGTAGTATTAGTGTTAAGTTTGTAATAGTTAATTTTGATAGTATTGTAGTTATTGTAAGTTGTCTACCTTAGGTGACTCTGATAAAAAAAAAAAAGTTGAAAAAAAGAATTGTATATATAAAAGTTGTTTTCTTTTAAAAAAATTATAAAAAAAAATATACAATAAAAGAGTTTTTATCCAAGATAAATGACTTGGCATATACCGTTACTCAACGCCCACCAATTTGTCATCAATACTGTACTGGTATGTACAACTAGTCGCTCCACGTGTCAAAACAAAAAAACAAAAGAGCAACACGCCAACATGTAAAATAACAAAAAAGTATTACCAAAAGTATACCTTTTACTATTTCAAAAAAAAAAAAGTATACCTTTTACAGTTAAATTAAACCATCTATCAATATAATAGTAATAATCATAATAAACTTTAATTATTTTAAAGCCATAAAGTCATTTTATATAATTTTTTTGCTCATGGTGGTGTTGAAATTTTATGCGCTTTGAAAGTGTTGGTTCATATCTGCTTTGGTGAATATATAAATAAAATTAATTCTCTTAGTAGTGCTTTTAATATGTGCTAATAATCTAGTAAGCTAGTGTGGTAAAATTTTAATAAGAATCCGAATCATATGGTGGAAAATATATTTTAAATAAAAATAATTATGTGAGATAAAGTTTTGTTTTTGTTTTTTTTAAATCATTGACTCAGAATACTATATTAAAAATTTTATGAATAGAGTAAAAATATTAACAAACATGTGTAGATATATAAATGGAATTCTTTTTTTTTTTTTAACAGAAGAAAAAATATCACAACTAATAAAAAAAAGGTCATTACAAAGTTAAAATCAGGCAAACAACAAACTCATAATAATAAGCAAAATTGGTGGGAGAATCGCTAATTTATTTAATGAAGGACAAAATAAAGCCAAACAGTTCATAGAATATATAGATCTGTTCTAAATGACTTGTCGATCGGGTAGCCACGAAGTAAGATTCAAGAGTTGTCTGTAAATATGTGACTATCTCGACTACAGCCTTCAACAAGATAAAATTTATTGTTAGAGCTTATTGGCGATTTATTTAAAACAATTGATAAGTAAAAAATTTAAGAAGTGATGTAATTAAAGGGAAATAAATATCCAAACAATAATCTTCTGAAAAATGACTTACTATAACTACTTCCACTTACGTTGATCAATATATTTACTTAAATGACAAGGTAAGGTATCATGTTGTCAATTTAAAAAATGTTTGTCGTTACAGTACCATCTGTCTCCAGCCAACATTGAAAATGAATGTTCTCATGATCTTATCTCATTATAGGGTTCAAAGTAATTTTATTAATAAAAAATAAAAAACCCATTTGGTGATTCTTAAACTTTCATGATTTGTTTTCTTGAATTCTTATATATTTATTATGTTTTAAAAAGTCCTTAAACATTTATTTGATTCAACATCAAACCCTTACCCTTTTGATACATATTTTCTTTATCAATTTCACACTCCGTCAAAAAAGGGTTTAATGTTGTATCAAATAAATGTTTAAAGGTTTGATATTTTATTAAATAAATGTTTAAGGGTCTTTCAAAACACAATAAATATATAGGACTCAATAAAATAAACCATATAAGTTGAAGAGTTACATAATGAGTTTTCCTTAAAAAATAATATCATAAACAAACGTCAAAAAATTTTTCCTTAAAATATCAAATGTAAATAATAATAAGTGATATAATTAGTATTACACTATTTAGTTTCTTTCTGACATTAGAAATAATATTTTTTTATATTATATTATTTATACCTTCCATCTAAATTTTCTGTTAAAATTGATGTTAGCTATTATAAAATTGTTAAAATAATCTTTAATATAAAAAGTAACTACTATTTATCACTCTATTTAATTCTATTATATTATTTGTTCCTTAACATTAAAAATTATATTTTTTATTATTATACATAATTTTTACCAATATTTATGTTAAAATTATCATTAATAAATTACAAAAATTATAATTATACTTTTTAATAAAATAAAAATACATGGTTTTAACTTTACTTTAGTTAAATTCTCAAATTAATTACTAATCAATTATTTTCAATTTTAAGCATCTCTATTTAAATATTAACTTCAAAAATTTATGTTGCATAAAATACTTAATCATATACAAATTTTTCTTTAACTTTAAAAGTTATTTTTCTATTTGAATTGTTAGTATAAAATAATGGATATAGTGATTAAATTAATTAAAGTTATTTTTATTTTATGATTGAATCATCTTTTAAATTATGTTGACTGTTTTTACTTATTTAATAATAATTTTATAAATATTTCAATAAAATGAGTAAAAAAATAACAATGAAAGAATAATAATATATTTTTTAAGTTTTAGAGGTAAGCAGTATAATATATAATAAAGTACAGGGATAAATAGTAATTATTTTAAATAATCTAGATTCATTCAAGGGTATAATTGTCATTTTAAATCAATTGCTAATAATTTTAATGAAAATATTGAAAAAACAAGAAATAGTATAATGTAAAAAAATGAAAAAAAATAATTCATAAATATCAAAAACCAAATAATATAATAAAGGAAACGAATAGTGGTAAACCTATTCTTGCTCTTACAACTTTTGTAGGCTCCATTGCTCATCTTATAATTTAGACCCCTTCAACATTAAAGGAACACAAAAGGACCCTTTCTAGAAAGAATTAAGGATAATGTTTTGATGTGTGTAGATGAATTCCTATACAGCAACGCCAATACCCTCATAATTATTTGAAAATCACAGATCCAATAATACAATTTGATATTGTTAACAAGCGTTAGTATTCCTCTAAGTCCTAATCATAGGAATTGAATCATGCTTATTGGGGCCTATTGAGATAACGAGTAGAATTATCTAAATGTTTTAGTCTGAGCGGTTAACATCGATCAAAATGGTATCTTATATGACAGGTTCAGTTCTTGCAGTTCGCCTCTCCTTTAATTAAATTCATTCACTGATTGTATATTTGGCAAAAGAAAAAAAAGAGATCAGAAATGAAAATATTTTTAAATCAACAACATAAAATAAAATTGCATCCAATAGTGATTAAAAATTCTCAAAAGAATTACAAGTCAAAATAAACAATGTCTTAAAAACAAATCATAATTTAATATAACAATTTAAGTGTTAATCCAATAATACCACACATAAATATAAAAAATAATTCAGTACATATATATATATATATATATATATATATATTGTCAATTGTACATGAAAACGGGGGAAATGGAATTGATTTCGAAAGTCACATATGCCCTGTGGCTAGTTGACCATTAGGCCAAACTATGCGGGCGGATGAATGTTCTAGAAATTGGTTTAGTAATTGGAAATTTGGGCACATAAAAAACAACATGCGGGTAAATTTCTATTTTGTAAGAGATTTGTGCAATGTAACCCTCTTCAAATAAAACAACTCAATTGATTGGGAAAAAGACAGGAAAATAATACATATAGAATAGTATTTGAACATTTTTTATTGGTGAGTATCTGAATGTTTAGTTATATATATATATATATATATATATATATATTATGAAAAAAAAATGAAAAAAAAGGAGCACCCATTTGTCATTGACGTGTGTGAATGAATGACTCATATGCTGAGCTAAATATTCTTTTCTTTTTTCAAATAGGGAGGTTATATGATTTTACATTGATAGAATGCACAACATGAATAATCCTTTTCTTTTAAATTGAGGACAGTAGGATTCGAAATTAATCTACACCTCAGATTATTCTTAAAAAAAAATTATCATTTGACTATTTTCTCCCTATATAGAGTCTTATTTTTTAATTTCTTAAAAAAATTATATATATATATAGTCAAGTGAAGAATAAAGAAAACAACTTGATTTCCGCCACACCAGGCTATCATAAAGACGGGTTTGGTTCAACCAGTCAAGAAAAAAGAAAAGAATAAATAAATATTTAAAAATCCATCTAAAAGTTCTAAGAGTTGATTGAATTGAGATGAAAGATTTATACACGAAACCAAATGAATTGCATCACTGCTTGGATAGATTCTAGTAGGAAAAAAAAATGGGCCAGTTCTTTTTTAAAATTTTAATAAAAATATTTAGATTTATTAAATCAGTAGTTATAAGTAGTAATTATAATTTAAAATGAATTTTGGTCAAATTTGAGTGATGAAGTGCTGATAGAATATCTTATATGATATATTTGATACAGTCTACTGCTATATTATCAAAATATTTACATAAAAAAATAAAATATTTTTAATTTATAGCAATTTTATCTTAAATTTTAATTTTAATATAAATATGTTAATTTTTCTAAATACATTACATTTTATTATTTTATTAAATATGTGATATTTAGTAGTTAACTATGATATTTAAATTATTAATAATTTTTATAATTTATAAAAAATATACATCATATATTTAACATTAAAATACATCAATCTAATTACTAAATTTTTAATTATTAAATTATTTCAAATTAAAATAATATTTACATAATTAATAACTAAAAGTATTATTAAAATTTATTTTAAATATGTAAATTTAAATTTAATACAAGTAGTAATGTTTTTCAACTTCTTATACATGTATGGACATATATTTAATTTTACTAATATTTATGGTTATTAATCATGCAAATTATTTTATTTTTAAATAGTTTATTAATTATATTGATGTATTTTGCTATTAAATAAATAGAACACATTTAAAAATTTTATATTTAAATAAAATAATTTAAATATTATAATAATAAATAATTTAAATAAAAAATTATGTAAATATTTTATTCATTAGATTAAATATTAGTTATTAATTATGTAAATATTATTTTATTTTGAAATAATTTAGTAATTAAGATAAAGTATTTTAATGTTAAATGTTTGATGTATATTTTTAAATTTTTATAAGTTTTAAAAATAATTGATAATTTAAGTAATATTATATATTTAATAATAAATGTAATGTATTTAAAAAAAATTAAGATATTTATACCAAAATTAAAAATTTTGAACAAATTTGCTATAAATTGAGAATGCTTGATTTTTTGTATAAATATTTAGTTGATAAGATAGTAGTCCCCATATTATAGTGCCACCTAAGATGTTATATCAACATCTTTACCCTTAATTTTAACCAAAATCAATTGTAAATGCTACTGATTTGTCAAATCTTAATATTTTTATCAAGATTTTAAAGTGGATTAAAATTGCAATAAATAAAACATATTTAAATTTTTTAGATATGTCAACTTTTACATATGGATACCCTTAAATCAATAAATATCTTCACAAATTTTATCATTTTGGTTTAACAGAATCAATAATAAAATGATCATCAATAGTTTTATTTTTATATTAATTTATGTGTTAATTAAAATTACTTTTATATTTGTATTAGTCCTAGAATTATCAGCACTTCTATTCATCAATCATTTGTAATTTTATTTTTACATTAATTTATGCATTAATCAAGATTATATTTATTAAAGTATCAGTACATGATCTTATTTTTATATTAATTTGTACGTCAATTGAGATTACATTTATATTTTCATTAGTCTTAGGTTTATCAACACTTTTAGTCATTAATAATTTTATTTTTATATTAATTTGTACGTCAGTTGAAATTAATTCATATTGCACTAGCCTTAGGATTATAGGCACATGATCATGTTGATTAGAATAATATACAATTAGGTCAAAATAAAAGAAAGACCAAAGAGGGAGACTAAGAAATCAAAAGGCAATTGAAATTTGGTCTCTGCCAGATAAGGTTCAGCCTTAGTGGCATATTGGAAGGCAGTAACTAAGCCTAAGATCATTTGGATTAGTGGTGCAAAGTGCAATGGTTGAGCATTTGGATTGTAATGCAAGAACTTAATTTAAATTGAAATTGAAATTAATATTAATTTAAAAGTGATATCAATCAACAACTATTAGTATAGTTCAGAGAGATTTTTCTTTCATAAGTGACATTTAATTTTGAGTTACGGTGTATATGGTGTATATAGTTGTGTTGAATTAATTTTTACAAGACTTTTACTATTTATGTGACTCTGCTTAAGGGTTGTTCTACTTATACAATATCTTAAATTTGAGTTGTAATGTATGTAATCACATTCAATTAGTTATTGAAAGATTTTTATTACATTTATAATCCTATTTGAATTTAATCGAATTAATTATAATTTATTGAAGTCTAAGTAAAGTTCTAATAAAAAAATAAATTTTAATTTATTTTTTTTATTTCATTTAGATATTTAGTTAAATTTAGAATATGTTTAATTAAGTATTTTTATTTATATATTACCATGAACTGAATGAGATCAAATTGATTGAATAACAAACTTATTGGTATTATGATGAGTTGAAATTTGGGATCCACTTATTAAAAACATTGAATCTATTGGATGAATTGTCAATTTAATGTCTGCTTTTTTTTTTTTTTTACTATTTATGTAATTATCATGAACACTTCTTACCATTATTTTTGAGAAAGTGCTTTTAGAATCTGATACAGTCTTTTCAAATCTGATTCCAGACAAAACGTGCTCAAAATTTTCACAGGAATTGAAAATTTTCAATAGGGAAAATTACATAAACAACCCCAATTTTTGGGGTACTTTCAAATAAAACCATATCCAATTTTTTCTTTCAAATATAACCACAACCTTTCAAACGTTATAAAAAAAAACCCTCCTTGGATGACTGTACTGGTAACAGGAGATGAAAACGTTTTTTATGATCCATGGGACCCACTTGGATGACTGTAATGGTAACCGGAGATGAAACCGATGCATTTGCCCCCAAATTGATATTTTCTCCCCCTCCAATTGAGTGTTTCATTTTGGATTAGCAAACTGTTTAGACAGATAAAAGTGCAACTTAGTTATTAAAACAAAAAATTCAGCATACTAGATATATAAAATTTCAATTTAGCATACTAGGTATATGAAATTTCAACAAAAAAACTCAGCATTACCAGTACAGTCATTCAAGGAAGGTTTTTTTTTAAAACATTTTAAAGGTTGTGATTATATTTGAAAGAAAAAATTGGATAGAATTTTATTTGAAAGTACCCCAAATATTAGGGTTGTTTATGTAATATCCCCTTTTCAAGGGTACCAGAATTTTCATGTTTGAAGGATTCCAAGGCATAATACAAGATTTCAGATGAACCATAATGGTCCTTAGGTTTTTTTTTTTTTTCAGCTATCATCTCAGAAACAAAGTTAGAATAATTCCAAAAAAATACCCAAAAGTGAAAAATAATTTTTTTTCAATCACCTCAGGGATAAAATTAGAATAATTAAAAAAAATAAAAAGATCAAATATTTAAATTATACAACTATCCAACACAAGCAGAAAATCATAGGAAATGCTTGGAAAAAAAATACTAACCAATAACAAAATTAGGTGTAGAATTTAACTAAACCAAAATTATTATTATCGTACATTTTATTTACAAAAAAAAAAAGATATCCAATATGACAAGGATTAAAAAAAAAGAACATAGGGAAAAGATAAAGCTAAAGAAGAAGAATTGAACAAATTATTGAAGAACAGAGAGGAAAGCATCAGAGAGAGAGAGAAAGAGTTGATCACTCAAGTTTACAAAATTTATACTACAAATTCAAATGCAGAGATATATACACAAGAACCCAAATCAAGATCCATCTGAGTTATACCCAGTTGGAGTTGCTGGTGTTATTGGGCTTGAGGAGGAGGAATCTCCATTTTCATAATGCTTTTTACCATTTGTTGCAAGAAGAGCTATTACACGCTTGAAAATCTTGATCTTGATTCGCCCTCTTTTTGGAGGAAGAGAAATAAACTGCTTTTGCTTTTCGGTGGATTTAGATGATGTAAATTCCATTTCTTTGAACTGGGTAGCTATGATTTTTCCGTTCTGGAAACAAACGAGAGCTATCAAATGGAAACAGAGCAAAGCAGAGAGAGGGCTCAAGAAACAGAGCGAAATAGAGAAAGAGTTTAAGAAACAGAACAAAGCATAGAAAGATTCCAAAAAACAAAGCAAAGAAAGAAGAGTGGAGAAGAAACAGAGTGAAGAAAAGAAAGATTATTAGATTTTTGGGAGGATTTGGAGGTTTTGATTTTTTTGGAAGGGTGTGAAGAGAAGTGTTTAGTGAAGCAAAGAGATGAGAGTGATTTATATAGAAAAATTGGAGGAGGAGTGGAGTGAGTCCACAGCTAACTCAGTTGCTTGCTTGCCAAGATCAATTTTTTTTATTTTTATTTTTATTTTTTTAATCAAACTTGTCAAGATCAATTGAATTCCTAAGAAAAATAATAATAAAAAAAGAGTAGACCCGGTCTATGTAGACAAGACAAGAGCACTGAAAACTAGATAGACGGTCCTCACTTCCACCATTACAATGTCATGTGTTGAACTTTTTTCAATATAAAAATGGATTGATTTCATTAATTAATATAAAGTATAGAATCTGATAACAGAGCCATTTAATTATGTATTTGTACTTTTTTTTTTTTTTTGAGAATAATTTGTGCTTTTGATATAATTTGGCTTTTTTTTTTTTTGACAGGAGATGGAGGGGGAAGGGGGATTTGAACCCAACATCTCGAAGAGGAGCCGTCCCCGTGGCTGGAACGAGCTAGCCCAAGGCGGGAAGCTCAAACTTTTCAATGCCGCCCCTAGGACTTGAACCCATGACCTAAGGGTCATGAGTTCCCTCCTCTTACCACTTGAACCAAGTGGTGAGGGGGTGATATAATTTGGCTT
>CATIWK010324703.1:0-13941 GCA_949634005.1 Mallotus japonicus | reverse complement strand
TGTATTCTTGAACATTTTTCTCAAATGGCTTAAGATACACATAATATGAATATATAAAAAATCTGAATAAGGATGAAATTTACTATTCATGTAGATAAGAAAGAAAAATGAAAAATCTGAATAAGATTTACTATTTTATTGGAGATAGAAAGAAAAAAAATTGAAAAAAAAAAGAGTAAAAAGGAAGCCTATAAAATTGAAGCAAGTGGTGAAAAATAATAGAAGAATGGCACATACCTAAACAAAAGCGGGAAGTGACTACTACTAACTGCTTTTAGGTTTATATTATAACAACAACGTTAAGTACCCTTTCCTCAGCCGCACTGCCCAACAACACCAGCAGCAGCAGCAACACCAACATCCACACACTCACACACTATACTGCTCTTCAACACTCACTCTTTTTTACTCGTACTCTCTTCCTTTACAGATACATCCTTCCATGTCTTTCTCTTTGTGCTCATATATTTTTATAAGCTCTTTGTTTCATTTCTTTTGTGTTCGCTTGCTCTTGTTCAACTTTTTTTTTTATTCTCATTTCTTTGAGCTTTAATGGGTGTTTGCTGTTTTGTGTTGCAGCTTGAAATGCATGTTAATTTTTTTTTTCCTCTAAACTAGCTTGATCACGTATTGTATTTTATTTCATCGATGGGAAGTTATAAACTTTTTGGTTTCTGGGTTTCTTTTACAAGCTGTCAAATAATTGTGGGTGATGCTTGAAATTGCTTTATGTTATCAAATTAGTGATTGCTTTTTAATGAATTGGTGATATGTTGTGAAAAGGCAGGTTCTTGCTATGTTATATCATTTTTTTTTTTTTTTGCAAGAAGCAGAGTTTCTGGAAATTATATTATAGTTTTGGTTCAATATATTGTGGACTTGGAGCTTGAAGCACAATAAAGCTGTCTTATAATGTGTAATTGTAGAGTGAAGTTTCTGCTGCACTTCTTTTATGATTGATTTTAAACATTTTGGAATCTTGCATGTCTGCTTCTTGCACATATTGGGGAAAAATTCTACGTTATGAGTGAGAGTGCTGTTTCCATTCTTACTATTTAAGCTGCACATTATTAAAACAGAAAATGTTCAATGATCATGCATTGTTCTTGGGTGATTTCTGGGACACTGATTGACAGTGGTTGCTCTGTTTTGAATTTCTCATCAACATGGAAGATTACTAAGCATGGGCATTGAACATTTTCTTGATTGTCTCTTTCTTAGCTTTTAGTTATTATGGATTCGTTTGTCCTAACTTCCCAGCTAATTTTTATGATTCAATTTGACATGAAACTTTGTATTGTGTAACCATTGCAAAAGGTTTAAACTTTAGATTTCTAGATGATTGTCTTTTAGAACTTCACAGAGATTTTGGTGAGATGTTAGGCTGGGACTAGGGACTAGTTCCAACAATGTGGGATCATTAGTGAAATTTCTCTTCTTAGAAGAAGTGAGCCCGTTGTTTATGGAAGATGACTTCACTACTGTATCCCACACAGGAACAAGCTTGTCTCTTGTCACTTTTTTTTTCCTATGCTGGCTGATAAAGAAATCACAAGGATTATTTAGTAGTTTCTTTGCATGCAATTGTGTGATCATAAATAGAACTGTGTTTTAGGGTTTCAAAGCATTGTTCTAAGATTAACTCTTTTAATATATACCAGATTGGTATAAGATTAACTCTATCACACACACACACACACACACAAAATCTTATATATATTTTTTTTATTTTTCTGAAATTTTGTATTCTTGAACATATTACTTCAGTTTTGGATTTGAATGAACTCAATTGATTCACTAACCATGAAGGCATTTGCTTTTTTTTTCCCCCCTTCAGCACTGGTCATTAATAAGTTGAAGTATTTGATGGGTACCAATTACTTCTTCCCCAGATTGGAATTTTGATCTAGACTATAAAAAAACCACATTCCAAAACCCTTAAAACTCAGGTGCAGCCAGGCCAATGGCTATTTAATGTGATACCTATAAACAGAACTTACAAATATCAAACAGTTGTTAGACGGGAGAACAGTTCGTCGTATCTTCAATAATTCAATTTGCTTCTTCATTTCAAAACTTTGAATGGAAGAATCTGACCCGAAGGCCAAGAAGACTGTGGCTCACCTTTGTAACCTCTGTAGTCAAAGAAGAGCTGCTCTTAAAAGACCTAAAACTCTAGAACAGGTAACTTTCTTCATTTGACTTGATTTTTTTTTTTTTTAATCTTTAATAGTCATAATTCTGCTTAAAGGTCATTGTTTGTTGGAAAGTAGATATGCAGAGAGTGTTTTTATGAGGTCTTTGAGGAAGAGATACATCAAGTAATCGTAGATAATCAGTTATTTAAGCCTGGTGAACGTGTTGCCATTGGTGCTTCTGGTGGAAAAGGTGATTTATTTTCTCCTCTATTGTTTAGCATTTTTTGTGTTATTTGTTTTGCTTGTTGTAGCTATGTTAAATTGTGCATCTCATGATTTTCCTGCTCTGCTTTTTTTGTTTCTCTTACAGATTCAACAGTTCTTGCTTATGTTTTGTCAGAATTAAATCGACGACATAATTATGGCTTGGATCTCTTCTTATTATCAGTTGATGAAGGCATCACTGGCTATAGGGATGACTCCCTTAAAACTGTTAAAAGAAATGAAACTCAGGTGAGCATGAGCCATTTGGTCTTGATTGGGGATTAATCATATACAATTAATTTAAATTCTTGCAATATTTGATATGATTTCATTCTTTTTAGAACGGCTTTTTTTTTTTTTCAAGTTAAAAGAACTGAATTCTAGCAAGTGATGTGCTTTCCAAACTGGAGAATTGACTGAAAAGATTCAATTGAAATTTTACATTTTTAGACTTCCCAAATACACTATTCAGTACTTCAAATTTTGTGAACTATCAATTGATTGAGGGGAAAGTTACTTACAGCCCTCCTTTTTTTGAGAAAAAGTACAAATTCATTGATTCCTGTTTTCATGTCTTCTCAGTATGGATTGCCTTTAAAGATAGTTTCCTACAAAGATTTGTATGGATGGACTATGGATGAAATTGTAAAGATAATTGGCTTAAAGAATAATTGCACATTTTGCGGGGTCTTTCGTCGTCAGGTATAGGATTCATTCTTTGCTATATCACTAAACACATCTTTCTTTCTCTTTCATTTGCAGCAACCTCTTCATTGTTTTATTATTTCTCCTATGTTTGGCTATTTTTTCCAATGAAATTTATAGTCGTTTTCATTTTAAAAGGCCCTTGATCGAGGGGCTGCATTGTTGAAAGTAGACAAGGTTGCAACTGGACATAATGCAGATGATATTGCTGAAACAGTTCTTTTGAATATATTGCGAGGTGATATTGCTAGGTAATATATTGTTCATTCAGTGTTCATTCAGCCTTTTTTTTTTCCTCTTTCCTTGGTGTAGTTATGTAGATGCCATTTGCTTTTTAGATTGAGTAGATGCACTTCAATAACAACTGGTGAAGATGGACCAATTCCAAGATGCAAGCCTTTCAAGTACACCTATGAGAAGGAGATTGTTATATATCCTTACCAGAGCTGAATTGAAACTGACTTATTTCAGTCTATTTCTTTCTTATTCATTCTTTATTATTCATTAGTGGATGAGAGTAATTATAGAACCTTAACCAGATTTGCACGTATGCTTATTTCAAGAGGCTGGACTACTTCTCCACTGAATGTAATTGTTCTTTCCATTTTTTTGCTTTTTTTTTTTAATCCTTCCTGTGTTGATCTTCCTTATTTTAATATTCCTTGGTATCTGTTGCTCCCCTCACCACCCATTATTCAACTCTTCCTTTCTGTCAAATGTTCAAATTTTTTTTTCTTTGTTATCTGTTTCATTTTTGATGTCTGAAAGTTTGGTTAGGGGTTTGCACTGCTGCTTAGTTTCTTTTTGGTCTACTGTGTGCTCTTCATTTTATTGCCTTTCTCTCTATTTACATTGTGTTATGTTACAGGTATATATTCTCCAAATGCATATCGTGGTTTTGCTCGTGAGTTCATTAAAGATTTGGAGCGAATGAGGTTGTTACCCAATCTATTTTTTGATGTTATTATAATGACTGTCGGGTAATTTCTTTTTTCCGATTTATCTCAAATTTCCAACATTCTTCCCATCTTGTTGGGTGGGCAAAAATATTTTGCTGGTTCTAACTTTGGGAATTCCTATCCCCTTCATTTAAATCGGTGTTTTATTGCATAGAAATATAAACAATAGTTTTTAAAGCTGTTGTAAACAATTCTCCCAGTACACCGTGACAATAGTAACATAGTAGTATTTTTTTTTTTTTTTTTTGAGAATAACATACTAGTGGTGGTTTATCAATGCAGACCAAGGGCCATACTTGACATCATCAAATCAGGGGAGAATTTTAGAATCTCCACAAATACAAAAATGCCAGAGCAAGGGAATTGTGAACGATGTGGATACATTTCAAGCCAAGTGAGTGTTGCTTTTACTTTTTTGTGAATAAACATGAAAATTGCATTACATTGAAGTTAATGATGGAATAACACAATTGTTGGAGTTTTGTGGTTGTCTCCCAATCAACTGTCCTGCTGCTTGTATCTAAATGAGGCATTTCTTTGGATTTCAACTTCATGCCGCCATTGTTAGCTTGAATTCCACATCATTATTTCTAGCTTATGAACATTGCTTATCATGCAGAAATGGTGTAAAGCTTGTGTTTTGCTTGATGGACTGAATCGGGGTTTGCCTAAGCTGGGTATTGGGCGGAGCCGAGGCCTGGATAATGATGGCAGGAAGGATGCTAAACACGGCAAGGGGGCAAAAAATATTGAGAGCAAACAATGTGGAACTTTAGATTTCTGAATTTTATTTTATTTTATTTTTTTGGGAACAACTAGTAAAGATGGTTATAAATGGTTAACTCCTAAGTCCCAACACCAAAGGGGGAGGGGAGTACGGAGTTCGAACTTCTCTCCTCAACAAGATGTCTGCACCTTTTGCCGCTTAAACTATGGGATTTAGATTTCTGAATTTGGATGTTTGTGGAATGGAGGAATTGTATGAGCAGTAACCACATCATTATCCAATCTGATCGAATTTGATTCCTTCCTAGTTTCCTTGGGAACTTGGTAGTTAATTCCTCCTTAAAATAAGATGTTGGCTAGGTTATGCTGCTATTTGCACCAAAAAAAAAAAAAAAAAAAAGTCATTTCATATGGAGGATATTTATTCTTTTGTCATTTTTCTACCTACAGTGAGTTTAGAGTTAAATGAGAATTTGACACATACTTTTTCCATATGGAATTTCTTCACTCACCTATAAATGTAATCACTATTTTACTAAGATTTAGTTAATTTTTTTTGTTGATGTATCAAATTGTAAAAATTCGTAAGTAACGTTATCAAATTAAAAATTATCATTCATATATGGTATTGTTAAATATATATATATATATATAGATTAATTATTTTTGTAGCTGTATTCTTATACCATTTAGATGTTGTGTTTCACATGAAAGATTAAGGGACTGATAGTTTTGTTCATCCATTAGAAACTGAAGTAGAATTGTCTTCACATTTAGAACTGAGTAGTATTTGACCAGTTGATAGAATGCATATTAACTATAAACTACCATAGAATTAGAAGCATAATTAAAAACAATAATTATTTATATATATTCTTGTGCTATTACTAACAGGCGCATTGAAAAATCAATGCACAACAATAATCTCAATTAAGATGCAAATAATATTATTTGAAACCCTTATTTGTCAGCATTTCAAATTCATTATGAATTTGTTCGAATCTTTGTTAATAAGCTTTCTATATGGTTTTTTTTAATAAAATATTATTTGAAACCCTATTTTTATTTGCTTGTTTCTTTAAATATTATAAATTTTTGACTAAAAGAGTGAATTAAAATTTTTAAAAGTGAAATATATAATTTTTACTAAATAAATTCAATGAATATGGTTACTTTTGTGAAATTATAGTTGTGTTTTTTTTTTTGTTGATGTTTTTTATTAAATAAATAAATTCAACTAGAAAAACTAAAAAAAAATGTGACAACAATTGAACAACCAAACAACTGAAGTGCATTTATAAAGTAAAATTAATAATATTAACTTAATAATTTAAATAAATAAACAGTGATATAAACTATATTACACATTATTAGAAATTTAAATCCAAAAATTTGTTCGTCTTGACGTTTTAGAATTGACTGCTAACTAAACCGAATTAATATTTCTTCTAAAAAAGGATGGTTAGAATTCAGAAGCTATTATGATTATTATTTGCAGTTTTATGTACTAAGCTACGAAATGCAATGGCATATTTTTTATAATATAAATTATAGTGTCTTCCCTTTGTAGTCTAGCGATTCAGATGATAAACATTATAAAATTAAGGTTATAGGTTCGATCCCCTTCCTCTTTAAAAAAATATACATTATGGTGATGAGAATTCCAACTATATCATACACACTAATTAATTTATTAATTAGGAAAAGCTAAGTGGTAGCTAGCAAATTTGTGTTAGAAACTGTATTTGCGTGCCATTCAACATTATTTGGATTGTTCGAAAAGATAAATTAAGAAGATGTGTAAAAAATACAATTGATGCTATTCTATTTTCACGCTAGAAAACAAATAGCAGTGGAAGATTAAGTAATACAATAATCTCCTTTTTTTATAGTCTTGTGGTTCAAATGATAGATATTATAAAATTAGATTTGATCTCATTCCTTTTTACCTCCCAATTGTTATAAAAAGTTATGTAAATTATGGTGATGAGAATTCCAATTTAACCTTTCTCCCAACTCTATTCTAGACACTAATCAATTATTTTATCATGAAAAGCTAAGTGGTGGCTAGTAGATTGTGTTAGAAATTGTTATTTGCCTGCCATTCAACATTATTATTATTTTGAACGACCATTCAACATTATTCGAAAGAGAAATTAACAAGACGTGTAGCAATATCTTTGTTCCAGTTTGATATAAAAAATGGAAAAAAATTGTATAATTGATGTTCGAACTTTTCAATTTTTTTAGTGTAATTGTTAGACTTTATTTTTTTTGCAATTGAGTGCTTAAATTTATTATTTTTCTTTCATGTCAGTGATTCCGGCCATTGTGGTGGCATATTTTTTATAATATAAATTATAGTGTCCTACTTTTGTAGTCTAGTAATTCAAATGATGAATATTATAAAATTGAAGTTATGGATTCAATCCATTTTCTCTTTTTTTTTTTTAATTGGGAGGTCATATGGCCTAAATTTTGATAGATTGTATAATAGGGCAGTACTCCCCTTTAAATCGACGGCAATAGGAATCAAACCATACACTTTATAATAACTTTGGAAAGAAATTACCGTTTGACTACTCCCTCACTGGCAATCCCTTTCCTCCTTGACCTTCCAATTGTTAAAAAAATATAAATTATGGTGATGAGAATTCCAACTTTACTCCTCTTCCAACTATATTATACACAATAATTAATTTATTTATTAGGAAAAAGCTAAGTGGTAGATAGCAAAATTGTGTTAGAAACTGTATTTGCTTGCCATTCAACATTTTTTGAATTGTTCGAAAAGAGAAATTAAGAAAATGTGCAATAATATCTTTGTTCCAATTTGCTATAAAAAATGCAATTATGCTATTCTATTTTCACTCTTGAAAACAAACAGCAGTGGAAGATTAAGTAGTATAATTATGTCTCTTTTTTTTAGTCCAGTAATTCAAATAATAGATATTATAAAGTTCAGGTCGTGAGTTTGATCTCCTCCCCTCTTGACTTTCCAATTGTTACAAAAAATATATAAATTAGGTTTAACCATATTTTGGGGCCCTGCACTTTTATTTTTTTCCGGATTGCGTCCTTGCACTTTTATTTGTGGCATATTGAGTCCCTGCACTTTTATTTTTAGACACATTGAGTCCCTGCACTTTTATTTGTGCACATTGAATCCCTGCACTTTTATTTTTCGATACATTTTAGTCCTTGCACTTTTATGTTTTTCGACACATTTAGTCCTCAATTTTCAACACAAATAAAAGTGAAATAATTTGCTTGCTTTCACTCTTAGTGTCAACTGTCAAGCAAATAATTTGCTATTGCAACAAGGTTAACATCTGTCTTTATACAAGAAGTTGAAACTTGTAAAAATCATCTGCACTTATTGAATTTAAGAACCAAAATCTTATCCAAGATCAGATACAATAACTAAATAAGAGAAGCAACAAAAAGAGAACAGAGAAATAAACTCAAAAATATAAACCAATAACAGCAACATAAATCTAATCAAAAGCATTGAAATCACTCTTCAAACATGAAATTTTTAAGAAAAAATTGAAGCAACAACGACACATTCAGATGACAAGGAAAAGGAAATTTGGAAATAAACAGAAAGAGAGATGATCTGTTTAGGAATTCAAAATAAAATTTTCTTTTTCTTTACCTAATGGTTAAATTTTCTCAGGAAACAAATACAAAATTTTAACAAAACAACTATAGCCTCAGAGTCTTTGGAGAGAAAGAGATAACCAAAAACAATTGAGATTGAAAAAGGAAAGTAGTGGTTAGAGATTTAGGTTATGTTGCCTCCGATGACAGTGAAAGAGGAGAGGCCAGCTGTTGACGAAAAGTACATGATGGATGGAAGAGCAACTGTAGGAGTAGTGCAATAGTAGCAGCTGCCAGTGTAAAGATCCAAGAGAGAGGAAAACATGAAGGTCCTTGAGTTAGGGTTTAGAATTAGCATTTGTTTTTTCAAACTAAAAAATTAAGTATATAAAGGTATTTTAGATATTTCTTGTGATATTTTAAAAATGACCGGTGATATGGAGATATGCATGGCAGAAAAGGGACCCATTTGAGCTGATTATACACTCAGGCAACCCTATGTCCGTCAAAATTACTTAAATGATATAAAATTAGTAAGTTAAGTTTAAACACTTGATTGCAAAAAAAAAAAAAAAAATCTAACTACCAAAATAGCAAAAATTGAAAAGTTCATACACCAATTGTGTAATTTATCCTAAAAAATGCAGTTAATGCTATCCTATTTTCACTCTTGAAAACAAGTAGTACTAGAAGATTAAGTTGTACAATGGTATAATTTTCTTCAAATCATGGATCAATTAAGGGTGATTTAATCTTTTATCTGTTTCTTCCCTGTGTGCACAGAGCTAGAGACACTGATGGTTGGAGCCTGGAAGAAGATTGAAAAAAAAAAAAAAGAAGAAAAGGATAACAAATATAGAAACTTTTCTTTTGTGGCAAAATTAAAAAAATAAATAAATAAACAAAACATTTTTTTTAAATGAGTAAACTGAAATTGTATTGTTTTGTTACTATTGACGTGAGAGATTATAGGGGTTCTTGTTCCTAAATAAGGAATTCCTAAATCAAGGAATATGAGTAGTCATAACCTAGTTTTGGCATATATCAGTGATTGTATAATAAAATAATAGTTCCTTGTAAATACTAAATAAACTTCATCTTGTATTGAGAAATGTATACTAAAAAAAATAAATAAGAAAGATTAGAGCTTGTTGTCATGGTATCACAACAAAAATTTTGGGATCATTCTGATCTTGTTTTCATATTAATAGTAACTGGAAACAGATTATCAAAGACTAAAAATTATAGCAGAACAAACAAACTTGGCAGCATCCGGGAAGAAATTTACGGTTGCCATCTTAGATGACTTAACAACCAAAATGTAAAGATAAACCCAGAACCTGATTCAAACCCCAACGACCACAAACCATGATGCCTTAATTCAATACTCAGATCGATATAAAATTAGATATAACCAACTATGTTCTATGGTTTCAAGTGATGGAAATGTACAAAGCGAACAAGGACAAACTTGGGTATATTACTGGAGATATTTCACAACTCATGCTAATAGAACAATGGTTGTGGCTTATATTACTCTAGATAGGGAACTTTTAAGGGTTGGATTATCGATTCAGGGGCAACTGACCATATTACCTTTGATTCGAAAGACTTTGTGGAATCTAAACAATAAAAAAGAATATGCATTACTAATGCTAATGGTGTGACATATCTATTTACAGGGGCTAGAAAGGTGGCTCTTTCCCTTTCATTCTCCTTAACAAATATTTTATTAGTTCTTTCCCTTTCTAACAAATTATTATTGGTAGGCCAAGCAACTGAAGAGTTAAATTGTTATGCACTACTTTATTCAAATTTCTATTTATTTCAGGTATTAATACGCTGCATAAACGGGTTAACAAGATTAATTGTTAACTCTCTCTCTCTCTCTCTCTCTCTCTATATATATATATATATATATAATAGTAAATAATCACGTGTTTTACAAGTGAACAAAAAATTTATTTAACTCGTGATACATAGTAAATAAACAAGTAAACATATTATTATTATTATTATTATTATTAAATAAAAATTTTAAAAATAATGACAATGTTATTTATTTATATAACAATTTAATATTAATTTAATATAATTATAATTCGTTACAATTTTTATAAATCTTTTATTTAAATAATGATATGATATTACTTCAATATTTTTTATAATTAATTTTTCTCAACTCTGGAACTGATTTCATATAAAAAATGTTATGGTCATAATTAATATAAGATAACAAAAATTTATTAGTTAATATGAGATAATATTATGGTATATTACTAGAGATAATAAAAAAGGAAAAATATTAGTTATTTTTGTTAATAAAAATTTAAAAATAATAAAAGTTATATTTTCTTTATATAACAATTTAAATATTACAAACTCAATAAATTTATAATTTATTACAATTTAACAAAAAATTTTATTTGAACTATAACACTTTATTTCTTTAATATTTTTAATATTAATACTTTTATTTACACAAAAATTAATTTAATGTACTTTTTTAAGTTAAACTACTAATTAAATAGTAAATATTAATTTTGATGGCCAGCACTTTACCTCTTAGTGGGCCGACCCGGTGCGAGCGGGGACTAGTTTAAGTGTGGTTCGAGCTTAAAGACGCCTCACACAGTTGGAGCTTTCCCATGACACCTCGTGCTTAGACGAAAATAATAAATATTAATTAATTTAATCTTAACTTTTTTGTTAAATTTTATAAAAACATCAAAATATATATTTTTAACAAAATTATCACTAAAATTTTAATTAATTTAATTTTGATAGAGATAAAATAGAAATCAACATAATTAAAATAGGAAACAAACTTTCAATTAAATTAGAATTGTATGTTAATTAATATATATATCAAATTAAAATTATATATCAAATTAAATTATATTTTAATTAATTTAATTTTAATTTTATTAGTAAATGATAAAATTATCCAATTTTTATATAATAATGAGTGAAGACTTTTTTCTAATTTTGCCTGTCCTCCCCCACTCATACATATATATATACTAGTAAATAATCACGTGTTTCACACATGCATAAAAAATTTAGTTGACTGTCCTCCTCCTCTCTCATACATTTATATATACTAGTAAATAACCACGTGTTTCACACATAAATAAAAAATTTAGTTGACTCATGATATATAATAAATAAACAATTAAACATATTATTATTATTATTATTATTATTATTATTATTATTATTATTATTAAATAAAGGTTTAAAAATAATATCACTGTTATTTATTTATATAACAATTTGATATTAACTTAATATAGTTATAATTCATTACAATTTTTATAAATCTTTTAATTAAATAATTATATGATATTGCTTCAATATTTTTTATAATTAATTTTTCTCAACTCTAGAATTGATTTCATATAAAAAAAAATATTATGGTCATAATTACTCATAAGATAATAAAAAAATCATTAGTTATTTGTTAATCAAAAATTTAAAAATAATAAAAGTTATATTTTCTTTATATAACAATTTAAACATTGCAACCCCATTAAATTTATAACTTATTACAATTTTAATAATTTTTTTATTTGAGTTATGACACTTTATTTCTTCAATATTTTTAATTTTAATACTTTTATTTACACAAAAATTAATGTATTGTAATTTTTTAAGTTCAACTATAAATATTAATTAATTTAATTTTAACTTTTTTTTTGTTAAATTTTATAAAAATATCTAAAAACGATAATTATACTATTCTTACAGAAAATATACTTTCAAACAAATTATATGTTCTATTTTTTATTTATTAATTTTTAATTTATAAAAATACCTACTTTTGAAACAAATTATTTACTTTTCCTATTTTCATAAAATTTATTAATTTTGATTTTAATTATATACTTATTAAATTTAATATAATAAGACTTATAAAATTATGTTATCTAATATGATTTATATCAGATAAAATATAAGTAGACCTAATTAAAATGGATATATATATATATAAAACAAAATTATCACTAAAATTCTAATTAATTTAGTTTTGTTAGAGATAAAATATAAATTAACATAATTAAAATAGAAAACATACTTTCAATTAAATTAGAATTATATGTTAATTAATTTCATTTTTATTAGAGATAAAATAGAAGTTAACCTAATTAGAATGAGAAATATACTTTTAATTAAATTATAATTACATTTTAATTAATTTTATTTTATTAGAGATAAATAAAAGTTAACCTAATTAAAATAGGAAACATACTTTCAATTATATTAGAATTATATTTTAATTAAATCAATTTTTATTAGAGATAAAATAGAAGTTAACCTAATTAAAATAGGAAATAGACTTTCAATTAAATTAAAATTATATTTTAATTAATTTAATTTGCTAATAAAAATTAAATTGAATTAATTAAAATGTAATTCTAATTTAATTGAAAATATGTTTCCTATTATATACTTTCAATTAAATTAGAATTACACTTTAATTAATTTAATTTAATTTAATTTTGTTAGAGATAAAATAAAAGTTCACCTATTTAAAGTAGGAAACATACTTTCAATTATATTAGAATTATATTTTAATTAAATTAATTTTTTTTAGAGATAAAATAGAAGCTAACCTAATTAGAATAGAAAATATACTTTCAATTAAATTAGAATTTTTGTTAAAGATAAGATAGAAGTCAACCTAATTAAAATAGAAAACATACTTTCAATTAAATTAGAATTATATTTTAGTTAATTCAATTTTTATTAGAGATAAAATAGAAGTTAACCTAATTAAAATAGGAAATAGACTTTCAATCAAATTAAAATTATATATTAATTAATTTAATTTTACTTTTATTAGTAACTGACTAAATTATCCAATATTTATATAATAATGAGTGAAAACCTTTTCGTAATTTTGCTCCCCCCTCGTACATTTATATATACTAGTAAACAACGTGTTTCACGCGTGAACAAAAAATTTATTAGACTCGTGATATATAGTAAATAAATAATTAAATATATTATTACTATTAAATAAAAATTTTAAAAATAATAACAATGTTACTTATTTATATAATATAATTATAATTCATTACAATTTTTATAAAAATTTTATTTTAATAATTATATGATATTATTTCAATATTTTTTATAATTAAATTTTTTCAATTTCATAAAAAAAATATTATGGTAATAATTAATCATAAGATAATAAAAAATCGTTAGTTATTTGTTAATAAAAAATTTAAAATTAATAAAAATTATATTTTCTTTATATAACAATTTAAATATTACAACCCCATTAAACTTATAATTTATTACAATTTAGTAAATTTTTTATTTGAATTATGACACTTTATTTTTTTAATATTTTTAATATTAATACTTTTATCTACACAAAAATTAATTTAATGTAATTTTTTAAGTTAAACTAATAATTAAATGATAAATATTAATTAATTTAATTTTAACTCATTTTTGTTAAATTTTATAAAAACATCAGAATATATATTTTTAATAAAATTATCACTAAAATTTTAATTAATTTAATTTTGTTA
>CATIWK010324674.1:0-13705 GCA_949634005.1 Mallotus japonicus | reverse complement strand
GTTCGAATAAAAAGCTCGTGAGCCAGCACATAATTTTATTTTAGATATATAATATATAAATTGGTATTGTAAAAAATATTTTAGAAAATATATTATTAGAATAAAATCATAATTTTTATTAAATATATTGTAATTTATTTTTAATTTATAGTTTACATTTTTAAAAATTTCTTTAGGCCCATTGAAGCTTGCGAACAACTCGTGAAGGCCAAGTGAAATAGTGAGGTTAGCTCGATTATAAACAAACCAAACCTAAGCGAGCCAAATCCTCGACCCGACTCAGCTCGACTCGATTATACCCTTAAATATACATCTATTTTATAATATGTCTAATTGTCTATATATTAATATACAATAAAATTAATAATTATAATATTATGTAGCTCATTAATTTAAATAATATCAATAAGATTAAATTAATTTCTAAAAATAATAATTAATAAATAATAATAATAATAATAATAATAATAATAATAATATTTTTAATTAATAAATTATATAATTTAAAATCATATAATATTTTTAATATTAATAAATTATAATTTTTATTTTTTTTATTTTCATATTTTTAGTTTCTCAAGCAAATTTTTTTTTTTTGGAAATAAAGTTTCTCAAGCAAATTATATATATACTACATTGTATCTATACCCTATGTACCTACTCTTTTTGTTTAATTTATATCTATGGTTGTTAAAAAAAAGTACCTACTCTTCAATAAAGGGGTGAGCATTGGTAGGTTTCAGTTCAAACCAAACTGACTAACCAAAAATATACAAAATTTTAAACCGAAACTAAATCAAATATATACCAGAATCGAACCGAACCAGTTTGGTTTGGTTTGGTTTGGTCGGTTAACCGATTTTTTAATTTTATTTTTTGAAATAATTTCTAAAATTTTTATTTATTAATTTTATATGTTTTTTAAAATTTATTCATTAATAACATAACTAGAAATATTTTTTTTTGCTTATAATCTTAATATTTACACATATTTTTCTAAATTAATATATTTTATATAATATATATAATATTTCGGTCGGTTCGGTTTTTTCAATTTTTTACCTTCAAAATTGAAACCGAACCGATTAACCGAACTTTTATACTCTTAGAAACGGTAATCAAACCGAACCTATATAACTGAACCGAACCGATCAATTCGGTTCGATTTTAACCGATTTTTGTACACCCCTATCAATAGTATCCTTTTTTTTGCCATACACATCCAATCTTTGAAAGAAAGAGGAAAAAAAAGGTTAAAAATAGAGTTATCTTTTTGCATTTCGGGAGGTGACATTAAATAGAGAGTAATTGGAATATGTGACATTATTTAGTTTTCCAAAGTGTTTATAGGGAAAGAGGTTAGTTTATTAATATTTTTCCTTCTTTTTCTTTTATAGGTCAAATATTCTTTTTTCAATATTAAAGTTATATGAGTCTTTTTACTATTATTGACTTTTTTCTATCCAAAAAAATTTGGATAGATTCTATCCGTTTATCACCACTCGCATTCTTTTGAAAAAATTTAAGCTCCGTCACTAAATCACTAATTAATCTCCCCAGGAATATTAAACTAAGATTAAAAAAATCAATCTTTTAACAGTCTTTGGGAACAATGTTTACCGCCAACACTGCAGCACATGGCAAAAATAATGTTCTCATTATTACAGATTATTAAAAAATAAAGTGATAGATCAAAGCTTTTACTCTCAGCATATAAAATGACTATATTTTTTCATTTTAGTGTCACATGTGTTGGCAATTTGTAACATGTCCGTTTAAACAATAGGACATGATACAAAATTAAATTAAAATATAAAATTAATATAAAATTTAGAATATTTTTTGTATATATTATGTTTTTAATACAATATTTTTAGGGATAATGATTTTTACAGTTCTAAAAGTATGGTCGATTTTACAATTTAATCTTAAAAGACAATTTGTTAATAATTGAATTCTACAAAAAATTAAAATTTTCACCGTTAGTCCTAGTTTGTCAACTCTAACTGAATAAGCTGACGTAGCATACACACCCCATCTTTTCTTCACACTTCAGCTTCCATGTCATCCCATTTTTTACCACATCAAATTTTTTTTTTATCTCAACTTCCACTTCATCCTTCTTTTTCTTCTTCTTCTTCTTCTTCTTCTTCTTTTTAAATACTTCAACAATTACATGAAGAGTGCCTTAAAAAGTACTTTTTCAAACTACTTTTTCTTCTTTTTCTCAGATCCATAAGACAAATCTCTCATTTCATAGATCAAGGCACCTGAAATTCCTCATCTCACAATCAGTCCGAGGAGACAACACCTCCCTCTTAGCAACCAACCTCTTAGCCTCAATACATACAACCTCAAGTTCACTAGGTTCCTCCTCACTAGCACGAAATTCCATGCTCATCATCTTAATAATTTTTGCAAGACATAGTCAGCAGCAGCAACTTCCTTGAGGAAAATTATACAGAGAACTAGGACACGTAAGCAAGCCTCACGAATCATATAGGAAGCCTGGTTGCCCAGTTTACCAATAAAGCCTTAGGCAACAAAGTTTGGTTTGCCTGGTTTTCAATTATTAGTCATCAATCACATAACAAGGATGCCTAAAAATTGAATGAAACAGAAGGACTCGTAGTAATAGCATTAAAAATAAAATAAAGGGCATCAATCTTACCTTAAAGGTTGTAATCAATCAAGGGGCAGCATCACTAACAACTCCAAGCTCTGAAGACTAAGTGTCTCCATTAGAGCAAGAATAGTGACCGATAATACCCCCAATTAAAAAAGTAACCATAGTAAATTCATTTGTATCCAAGCACTTCTCTTGCCATCCATTCAATTTCCAAATACCTAATGCTAAAACAATAGCTATACCAATAAAACCTGAATCCTGATAAAGATTAAAAAAAAGAAGCACCTTTTAACAAAATGAAACAATCAAAGAAAATGCAGGCAAGATATGAACATAAATACATCTGCACATGACTACACATGTTAAAAGAGCTCAACTCATGTCAATGGATTGCTAGAAAATTAAATCTATCAAATAAAGAAAAAAATTAATGGTACTGTGCCAGTTTCTTTGCAAGGAACCAAACAGAGATTTGATAAAAAAAAACCTGTAACTGATGGCGAAGTGAATGGTCATAACAAAAAAGCTAGCAATAGTGCCAGAAAAGTCGAGATTTTCTCTTGTATGCTCTAATAGCAATTGTTGAACCTATTGCAACTGCGATTACGAGTTGAGTTTGGATCAAAATTTTTTCCATTGTTTCTACGTTCAAATGATTCTCTTTATATAATTGTTTAAATATTTAAGAAGAAGAAGAAGGATGATGTGGAAGTTGAGACAAAAAAATCTTATGTGGTTAAAAAGGATGACGTGGAAGTTGAAGTGTGAAGAAAAGATGGGGTGTGTATGCCATGTCAGCTTATTCTGTTAGAGTTGACAGACTAGGACAAACGGTGAGAATTTTAAATTTTTGTAGAACTCAATTGTTAACAAATTCTCTTTTAAGACTAAATTGTGAAATCGACCATACTTTTAGGACTATAAAAGTCATTATCCCATATTTTTATTATATTCATTATTAAAAATCGACTTTTAACATAGTTTATATTTATAAAAATGGAATGGTTACTAGTTTTAATTCGTTACAATACAAAATGGAGCGATAATTTTATTTTCAAAAATTTTGAAGTGATTGCAATACAAATTTCAAATGTATGAAACTTAGAATATTTTCCATTTACTTTTGGTTTATTTTTCATATATGAAACAATTTTTTATACTTTTATTCAACTTCTTTAACAACGTTGAACAATTTTCATTTTATTTTTCCAACTATTTATATATCCAACAGTATTCATTTTTGAATAAAAATAATATGTTACAACTTGAATACATGTATTAAATCTCTCCTGTTGTTTTCAAAAATGAATTTAATACTTCAATTTATTCAATTTTAAATATTTTTAATTTATTTTTCGTTTATATTAAGTACATGAAACAATTCATATACATAATCAAAGCTACCTTATATATATATATAGAATTTCTACAAACTGTCTTTCTTAAATACGATATATACTGTATATATTCAAATAACAAAATTCATAATCATACACAAAAAAATCTTCTAAAAAAATTATAAATATATGAATAGTAAATATATTACAATATATATACAATGAGTATACTTTTGGTATATCATTGATTTCTAATACACTTCAAAAAAATTTAAAAAAATACAAATATATGAACAGTAAATACATTATAGTACAATTTAAAAAATTTATATGTCAGCAGCTATAATATATAATTATAGTAATTTCTTTGAACTACCAATATTCCAAAAAAATAGTTAATTTTTTATATATAAATATTCAGTTATTAATTATAATTAAATTTTATTTTTTATATTAATTATAATTATTTATATAATCATAAGTCTCTACAATTGGTACATAACAAATAAAAATTATGGTTTTCTTCATTAATTTAACATATCAAATTATTAAAGAGAGAATTCTAATCTACACTTGAAATATGATTACCCAGAAATTACGTATATGTTTTTTTTTCAATTTAAAATATATTACATACATTTTATGTTTATGATACAATATTTTTATTACAGTTATCATAAAAAAACCTACTTCTAACACAACTAATTATGTTGCAGAAATAGAACAATTACTAGTTTTTATTTATTACATTGAAAATAGAGCGAAAATTTCATTTTTAAAATTTTTAAAGTGACTAGAATACAATTCTAAAGGCTTTAAACTTGAAATATTTTTCGTTTATGGGTTTATTTTTCGTATATTTCTAGTTTGTTTTCTATATATGAAACAATTTCTTACACTTTTATTAAGTTTCATGAAAAATACTTAACAATCTCATTATATTTTTTTAATTGTTTCTATATCCATTAATATTTATTTCTGAATAGAAACAATGTATTATAACTAGAAGGCATACTAAATATCTCTTATTTTTTCAAAAATATAATTTATATTTCAAATTCATTCAATTTTGAATATATTAATTTATTTTATGTATATTTTTATTTATTTTTTGGCATATAAAAATTCACTTATTGAGAGTAAAAATGGATGTGATATTATTCATCCTTCCTACTTAGGTGCAACAAATTAATTTTATTCCATATATATAAATATTAGTTACATATCTAAAATTTAATATCACAAACAAGAAAAGGACTAACCCCTTGTTTGGTTCAATTCCATTAAAAAATTCATTTCATTTTCAAATGAATTTTAAATAGAATTCATTTGCAAATAAATTCCAAATTCATTTTAACCAAACACATTTCATCAATAAAAATGGATTTAGTGTTAAACAATTTCACAAAATTAAAAAGTTAGAATTTGAAATGAATTTTACAAAATTTTCATTTAAACCAAACATACTTACTTGGATTTACAAATGAATTCCATAAAAATTTGTAGAATTCATTTGAACCAAACACACTCTAAAAAGAAAATCAAATAAAGAAAGAAAGAAACAAGAGTTGATGTAGTCGAAAACGGAACCCACCAAAAGCTATAATCACATAAATAAAGCTTTAATTAGAAGGTATATAAATATAGGGTTCTTTACAAAAATACCAAAAAAAATATAAGCCAATAACATCAAATAACCCATTTTCTAAGACAATTACACGCATGCCCGAAAATACCAAAACATTCACACGCCTGCCCTATTCCCTCAGCTACGCCATCTCCTTTCCTAAGCTGCGCGATTTCTTCTTCCCTCAACTAAACAACCTAACTTCTAAAGCCTTTTAGTTCAAACAAACACTTAACTCAATTACTCATTTGCTTCTGTCCTTTATCGGCCATTGTTAATTAAGCATGACCAGCTCCTTTGTAGCCTCTTACAAGGTTTTTTTCCTAATTTTTTTATCTTTTCTTTAAAACCTATTAATCTGTGTTTTATATGTAATTTATTGATGGATTATACACAACCACCAAAATTTTTGGTTTCGATTTTATGAGTTGAATTGACTATTATTTGTTATGATGTCCAATTAGACACTAAGAAAGATAGCTTGCAATCGGCTTTAGAAAGAATTGGTAGAGTTGCATGTCAACCCTCCTTCTGGGTTTAAACAAAAAACACCGATAATCTACAGAAGTATTCTCTTGAATTGACTGTTGTTTATTATGATGTCCAAATTAGACACTAAGATAAAGGAATTGTGTATTTGTTATTAATTGAGTACTCTGTTTTATATACAGATTACAGAGGATAACAGAGGAGTAATGATAAACTACAAGTATAACAACATGATAAGATATAACACAATAAGGAAACGTAACTAAATAACAAAAACATAACAGCAGAAGATTCTTATCATCCTCCCGCAAATTGAGCTGAAGTTGGGACGACAGTCAATTTGGTGCGCAAATGCTGAAAACGTCATTTGGATAATGCCTTAGTGAGGACATCAGCGACTTGTGCATCTTAGTGAGGACATCAGCGACTTGTGCATCAGAGGAGATATGTTTAACAACAAGTTGATCGGAGGTGACCTTGTCTCAAACATAATGGAAGTCTATTTCGAGGTGTTTTGATCGGGAATGAAAAATGGGTGTGACGATCAAGTATGTAGCTGAAAGATTGTCATACCATACTATTGGAGCAGATAACAGTGTATAGCCAATTTCTATCAGCAAGGACTGTAGCCAATGCAACTCGTTTGTTGTCCTTGCGATGGAGCGGTGTTCCGCCTCTATTGTAGAACGAGCAACCGTTCTTTATTTCTTTGAACCCTAGAGAATCAAATTGTCTCCAAGAAAAACATAGTGACCCGATGTAGACTTTTGGTCATCCAAAGAGCCTCCCCAGTCTGCTTCACAATATGCTGTGACTTTGTGAGAAGAAGATTTGCGCAACAAGAGACCATGTCGAGCTGTGGACTGTAAATAGCGCAAAATACGCTTTACTGCTGACCAATACTGTTGAGTGGGTTGGTGCATAAACTGAGCTGTTCTATTGATGAAGTAGGAAATATCTGGTCGAGTTAATGCCAAATATTGCAGGCCACCCACTATGCTTTGGTATTGTGTGGGATCATGAAATGGCGAGGAGTCCGCAAGTTTGAGTTTTGTTATTGTGCAGGATGGGGTAGCAATACCATTGGCATCTGTCATTGCTGCTTTTTCTAATAAATCATAAATGTACTTCGTCTGTGTAAGAATAAGGCCATCAGCTGTCCATAGTGCTTCGACACCCAAAAAATAATGAAGTTGCCCAAGGTCTTTTAAAGCAAAGACGGAGCTCAGAAAATTAACTACTCGCTAAACGGAGCTGGAACAACTGCCAGTTAAAATAAGATCATCAACATAGAGGAGGCAAAACATGGTGATCAATCCTTAATGAAAATAAAATAAAGAAAGATCGGTTTTGGACCCAACAAAACCATATTGCTGAAGTTGTGAAGTTAGACATTTAAACCATTGGCGAGGCGCTTGTCGAAGACCATAGAGCAACTTCTTTAAACGATAAACATGAGTAGGATAGATGGCACTGATAAAGCCAGGAGATTGGTGCATAAACACTTCCTCATCAAGTTGTCCATGTAAAAAAGCATTGGACACATCAAGTTGTTTAATTTACCAACCACGAGAGACCACTATGGACAAGACAACATGAATGGTTGTCGGTTTAATGACAGGACTAAAAGTGTTATTGAAGTCTACTCTGGGGCGTTGATGAAAGCCCTTTACCACAAGACGGGCTTTATATCAATCAATTGTGCCGTCGAGGTTGCGTTTGATGTGGTAAACCCACTTGCAGCTAATGACATTTTAGTTATGAGTTTGAGGAACGAGCTCCCAAGTTTCATTTGCCAATAGAGCTTTGATTTCAGTTGCCATGGCTTGTTGCCAAATAGATGATTTGATTGCTTGCTTGAAAGTTGAAGGTTCAAACTCAGTATTGGCAGTAGAAAGATATAAACGTGGTTTAAAAGACCCGGTTTATGATCTGGTGGTCATTGGGTGAGTACGTTGAATGACAGGAGAAGTTTCGGTTGATGGAGTGTTGTAGTTGGAAAGGTCAACCACTAAAGATAATCCATCCGGATTGGTTGGTTGGTGTGAGGATAAGGATATTGAGGTATTTTGGTTGTTGGAGGGTGGTGAAGGTATGGGAGATGTGATGGAGTTGGATGGGGAAGTTGGAGATGGGATAGGATTGGGATTAGTAGGTAGTATGGTTGGAGAAGGAAGTGTAGGAGGTAAGAGAATTGTTGACGGTGGATCATGTGAAGTAGGAGCACGCACCTCATCTGAAGCCTTGAAGGGAAAAACCTGCTCATAAAAGATCACATGCCGAGAAATTAGTATTTTTTTGGAGGAAAAATCAAGACAATAAAAACCTTTATTGATTTTACTATAACCAAGAAAAATGCATTTTTTACTTCTAGGTGCCAATTTATGTGGGGCATATGGTTTTAACCATGGATAGCACAAACAACCAAAAATGCGTAAATCGTGATAATTGGGATATGATTTAAATAAACGGTAAAATGGAGTATTATAATGAAGGATGGGAGTGGGTAAGCAATTTATAGTGTATACCGCCGTATCAAAAGCATAGTGCTAATAATCATGAGGAACTTGAGAATGTTGAAGGAGGCCAGGTTCGACCAGTCTCAACAATATGTCTGTGCTTGCGTTCAGCACAACCATTTTGTTCAGGGGTTTTTAGGCAAGCAACTCTTTGAGTGATGCCATTGGTTGAAAGATATGAAGTTAATGCTTGAAATTCACCACCCCAATCAGCTTGAAAGCTTTTAATAGAGCGGTCAAAAAAATTTTCAACTACATGGCGAAATTTAATAAAGGTATTAAGCACTTCATATTTGAACTTAAAAAAATAAATCCAACAATATTTACTGTAATGATCATAAAACAAGACGTAATAACGATGACCATCCACTGAAGGAATAGAGGAAGGTCCCCACAAGTCTGAACAAATTAAATCTAGTGGTCCTGAAGCTTGAAACATGGATTTTGAAAAAGGTAATTTATGACTTTTGCTCAAATTACAAGCTTCACAAAGACTAGATTTTTTATTTGGAACACAAGAAATATTGGAATGCTGAAGAGCTTTGCGAATGACAGGAAGGAAAGCATGACCGAGACGTGCATGCCACTGTTGAAGAGAGCATTTGAGAGCAACTTTGAGTGGTGGTGATGGCATAGGATTGACATCAAGAAATAAAGAATAAAGCCCATGATCATTCGGACCGGAGAGCAGCAAATCCCTCGTTTGAATGTCCTTGATTTCAAAATGTTTTAGGAAAAATTCAATAGAAACATGATTAGTGTTAGTGAAAGAAGAAACAGAAAGTAAGTTTGCACATGCTTCTGGAACATGAAGAATATCATTAAGGATAAAGGAACAATGCTGCGAATGACAAGTAGAGTTACCAACATGAGCTATTGGAAGAGTCTTACCATTTTCAATTGTAATTTCATCAGAGGACCAGTGTAATTAGAATGAATGGACAGGTTTTCCATTTCTGGTGTAAGATGATATGTAGCTCCTGTATCCATGATCCACGGTTGGGAAGATTTTGATGTAGAGGTAGAGGGAGCAAGGTTTATTGACGGTTTTGGATTGAATGACCGACTAATAGTAGGACGCGGGGATGGGCATTGACGGGCAGTGTGGCCATTACCATTGCAAG
Organism: Mallotus japonicus; assembly: GCA_949634005.1. Lineage (NCBI taxonomy): Eukaryota > Viridiplantae > Streptophyta > Magnoliopsida > Malpighiales > Euphorbiaceae > Mallotus > Mallotus japonicus. The sequence continues at coordinate 3,980 of CATIWK010324674.1, read as the reverse complement.
TTGAGCAAATCAATGGCTGAAAATCTAGGTGAGTTGAACCAGAGTTGAAAGAATATTGGTTGCGATTAGGAGTTAAAAAAGAGGAAGATCATCCATGACCTTATCCTCGCTGGTTTCAAAAATTTGATCGACCACGAACGTTAGTGAAGTTTCTGTTATCATGCTGATTTGGAGATACAACAACAGAAAAGGCTGTTGGTGGAACAACACCTTTATTTTCATTGGCCAAATTAATCTCTTCACTAAGGAGCAGCCCACAAAGATCATCAAGTGTTAGATCAGTAGGTCGATTTTCTAAGGAGCGTACAAATGGTCGATAGACTATTCCCAGACCATTTGTGGTCACATGAATTAGATCATCATCAGAGATGGGGCTTCCTAAAGCCTGAAGTTGATCAGACATACTTTTAGCTCGTTGAACATACTGGGAGATAGTCTCGCTTGAGTCTTTTTGTAGATGAAAAAGAGTGGATTTGATTGTGCGAACCTGTGTTTTTAAGCCTGAGGCATAAGCACTTTCAAGATGACTCCAGGCTACCCATGAGTTCGCTGCTCCAACAATTTATGGAATAAAGTTTTCAGACATCGAACCAATGATCCAGCTTAACACTAGCTGATCACGTTAGAACCATGTTTTGTATGATGGATTCGGTTGATTATCTTGTAGAAACTGTGGAGGAGGTGGACTGCTGCCGTCAATATGGGTTGCCAAGTCGTAACTATACAGTAATGGCATTAACTGTGCTCGCCAATGAAGATAGTTGGTTGGGTTCAGTCGAATGGGTAGTTGATGGGCAGCATTAAAAAGAGTTTGAATATTAGATTGTGAGGTTCCTGAATTAATCAGTGTTGTTTCAGTGTTTGAGAGTGAAGAAGACATGGTAAAGTCGGGTTGTTAAACCACTCAAGGCTCTGATACCATAAAGGAACTGTGTATTTGTTATTAATTAAGTGTTATGTTTTATATACAGATTACAAAGGATAACAGAGGAGTAATGATAAGCTACAAGTATAACAACATGATAAGAGATAACACGATAAGGAAATGTAACTAAATAACAAAAACATAACAGCATAAGATTCTTATCATAAGAAAGATAGCTTGCAATCGTCTTTAGAAAGAATTGGTAGAGTTGCATGTCAACCCTCCTTCTGGGTTTAAACAAAAATCACCGATAATCTACAAGAGTATTCTCCTCTGATTCTTCTTGATTGATGAAATCAACAAAACTAAATGCTAATTTTATTAAATTTACCATTTCTTTTTGTTTTTCTTGTTTTATTAGCAATTAATTTTATTAATGGTTCCTGAATTAAAATAAAAGGTGGGTAATAGAAGCAAATGGAGCACCCTAGACCCTTTATGCTAATGAGACTTACCAGCTTCAGGTTGACTTCCCTGAGCACTACTCTAGGAAGCTCCTCAGGTTATCCATAATCACATTGCTATCTGATTTATTGTATTGGGTTTTTTTTTTTCTCTTTCTTATACAACATAATTTTCTTTTATTTTTCTTGGCTTTAAACAAGTTATTTTTCTTTAACTGGAGTAACTCTGAAAAGAAGCAGAGGAGATGGTGCAGATAGTTGAAGTTCACCGCCCGCAACCCCACCAAACCCAATCCTCATCTTGATTCAGATACCAACTCTTAATTCTTTAATTGAATAGATGAGTGCATGGTCACACATCAACTTGATATTTAGCTTGAAGATGTAGTAATAATGATGGGTTCCTGCAAAACACATTTTTTAGATAGTTATTGTAGGGATTTGTGTGCTTTTGTACCCATCTGTGTGTTATGTGTGTCTGGTAGTTCTATCATAGTTTGGTTGTTTACTTATCAAGTTGTTGTTTTGTAGTATACAACAAATATACTATTTGTATATTAATTATTCATATATTATTCAAATAGTATAATATGCATATGTTATAATGAGTATAATATTTTGTATATTATTCATATATTATTCAAATAGTATAATATGCATATATTATAATGAGTATAATATTTGTATATTATTCATATATTAAATGGTAAATATACTATACATATATTGTTTGTATATTAAAAATAATATATAATAAATATACTATTTGTATATTTTTTTTCTTATGCACTTCAAGATATTAAAAAAAATATGATAATTTGAGTAAGTATATATTGTTAGAAAAATTATAAAAAATAGTTGGTCTTCAGCGTGTATTCAATAATATATTATTCGTATATTAAAATTATACTAATCTAATTAACCCGATTATGAAATAAAATTTAATCATAGATAAGAAGTATGATGTCATAATGTTGGGAATTGGACTCAAATAATACATTTTTAGTGGTCTTCTTATTCGTATATTATACAAACAAAATATTATTCATATATATACAACAAGTATACTATTCGTATATCTTTTTTTTATACACTTTAAAAATAAAAAAATATAATAATTTCAATAAGTATATATTATTAGAAAAATTATAAAAAAATTAAGTTCACCGGTGCAATGCCAACATTTTCTACCAAGTTATATTTAAATAAATAAGAATCCCATTAAAAAAATTCTAAAAAAAACTCCAAATTGACATCAATTATTCTACCACTGGGCTACCATTTAAAAATTATAATCACAATTAATTGCATGGTGCATGGCAAATTGGCTGTCTTAATGGCACTGGACATGTGATTTGAACATTGATTCATTATTTTTTTAGTTCTCCAAGTGCTGTCGGTGGATGGTGTTCTTGATGGCACCATAATTTTTATATAATAAAGAGGCAACTTTGGCATGGTAGCTAACTAAATTAATAATTACGTATATATTATATCTAATCCGGTTCTTGGCGTTTGTATCCGACTTCCCATGAAATTGTCAGCACAAAACTAATAGAATAATAATATATATTTAATCATGTTCCTTTTTCTTTTATGCAATGCCAGCACTATCCTTTACTTCATCAGTATCTTTGTTATTCAATGAAGATGCCTCTGCACTGATATTTTCATTTGGATTTGAAGGCTTGACAGGCATTTGCAGATGGGATTTTCTATATTTCTTCTTAGGTGGACCTGAGTGCTCAATAATCTCCTCGCTGTTGTGTTGCTTCGCTTCTTCTTAACGATCCAATACTTCCAGTTTCTTATTAGAAGGCTTATCTTTCAGTAGTTCTTCATGACAATTATCTTTCTTCTTTGGTGGCTCAAGCAGAGGCTCATGCTGATCTTTCTTTTTCGGTGGTTTTAAGCACTCCGTATCCTTGCTGCTTTGTTTCTTCGCTTCTTCTCGATGATCAATTTCTTATAAGGTTTATCTTTTAGTGCCTCCTGATGACGATCATCTTTGTTCTTTGATGGCTACTCCTAAAAAACGAAGCAAAACAGAAAAAAGGCATAAAAGAAAACAAAATAAAAAAAAAAGGGCACCCTGAAAATGAAAAAGGATACACATGTAATTTATGATAAAAGTCACTTTTTAATGTAAACCAGCTATAAAAGTAGTCTAATTAGAATCCCCCGGCATGCTCCTCGTTGACACGGAATTGCTGCCCTGCAAAATGAGGAATTATAGAGTAGTCCAGGCCCTCCAACTCAGTAAATTAAGTTGAAAGCATGTGGCTAGTTTAATAATAAATTAAAAAGTAAAACCAAACACCAGTTAACCTAAAACCAAAAAAAAAACAACTACGCACACGCCAAAAAAAAAAAAAAAGCCGCTCCAGTGATCCTAAAAGCAGGAGTCCATCCACTATTGAAAAATCAATTTCTCTTTTCAATACTGTAGCTGCTCTTTTGTTTTATTGATTTTCTCTTTGACCTTGGAATATCCCTTTTACTTATATTACAAATTTTCTTTCTTTGATTATTTCTTTTTGTTTAATGAGCTAAAACTAATGAAACATCATTTTTGATGATGCAGCAGGTAACTTCAAGGACTACATCAATTGAATCCAAAATTACACTTAAAAATATTTGCATGTAATTCA